>JACEFZ010014421.1:0-31250 GCA_014155875.1 Cepaea nemoralis
CAGCCCTTGATTGATAAAAAGAACATAGAAACAAGGGAAGAACAATGTGTACCATTCAGTGAGCTGAAGCAAGCTGGAAGGATGTGCAAAAGGCTGCCAGGCAGCGTGCAAATGACTATTGGATCAAGTTATGTGAGTCCATTCAAAATGCAAGTGATAGGGAAATATCAGAAGCATGTATGAAGGGATAAAGAAAGCGTGTGGTCCAATGATCAAAAGAAGTGCACCATTGAAAACCTTGACTGGAGAAATCATCACTGATAAGAAACAGCAGATGGATAGAGCACTATTTAGAGCTTTACTCAAGTGAGACCAAGCTAGCGGATGATGCCCTCAACGCCATAGAGGCTCTACCAACTCTTGACCACCTGGACACACTTCCCACCATAACAGAAGTTAAGTGTGCTATAAATGAACTTGCATCTGGCAAGGCTCCAGGTAAGGATGGGATTCCAATATAGATTATCAGGAGTGGGCAAAACACTCACTCTACAGTTTCACCAGCTAACAGAGCTATGCTGGTGAGAAGGACAAAACACTCACTCTACAGTTTCACCAGCTAACAGAGCTATGCTGGTGAGAAGGACAAGTCCCACAGGATTGCAAAGGCTCAAGCATCATAACACTGTACAAGAGCAAGGACGATCGGAGCAACTGTAACAACTATAGGGGTATCTCATTTCTGTGTATTGTTGGGAAAGTATTTGCCAGAATTGTTCTGGCAAGTCCTGAGAGATCAAGTCTACCCCGAATCACAGTGTGGCTTCAGACAGAACCGGTCTACCATGGATATGATATTCTCATTGCGACAAATGCAAGAAAAATGCTGTGAACAGAATCAGCCACTGTTTAAGGCTTCATCGACCTCATAAAACATTTTATTTGGTAAGTCGTGAGGGTCTGTTCAAGGCACTAAAGAAGATTGGCTGCCCAACAACTCTTCTGTCCATTGTGGAATCGTTTCACATAGGCATGAAGGGTATAATCAAGTTTGGTAGTGCAACATCAGAAGAGTTTGAAATCAAGAGCGGAGTTAAGCACGGTTGTGTACTAGCTCCCACACTCTTTGGAATATACTTTTCATTTCTACTGAAATATGCCTTTTGTGATCAGGATGATGGTATATACATTCACTCACGCTCAGATGGCGGCCTCTACAATGCTCAGAGATTGAAGGCCAAGACCAAAATTAGGAGGGTACTGATCAGAAAGTTGCTTTTTGCAGATGATGCTGCAGTTACGGCCCACTCTGAGGACGAATTACAATGTCTACTATCTGCATTCTCAAATGCTTGTTCTGAATTTGGTTTAACAATTAATAGACCAAGCTCCACCGGATGCTGATGCATATGCTGGGGGGGAGGATCTGAGCACCTATGGACCTGTCCAGATGGCAATGAAGATACCCCAACTGATAACTGAAGACCAAGCATCTCAAATTGACTTTATTCTAATTAGGAAATCAGACAGAAGGCTACTATTAGATTCAAGAGCACTCCCAAATACAGATGTTGATACTGATCACAAACCAGTCATAATAAAAAAGATTTCCCTACACAGGAAAATAAGAAACAAAAAGTAACAACACATGTCATCAATTATAGGAGGCTGCAGGAAAATACAGTTAAAGATGAATTAAATCAAGAAATCAAAAACCTACATAAGAACATCCCTGATGACCACTCAAGCGTAGATAAGGAATGGACAATTTTCAAGGCTGCCATGCTCAACACACTGGAAAATAAATGTGGAACAAAGAAAATAGGGCAGGACAAAAGATTAAGAACAGCCTGGTGGAACAACGAAGTTAAAGATAGCATATCCAAAAAGAAGGTAGCATTCAAAAAGTGGATCACAACAAAATCTGAACAGGACTATATTACTTATAGAATAGCACGACGTAACGTCAAACGAACTATTAGAGCATCTAAAGATGAATCCTGGAGAATATACGGCGAACAGATGGCGACCCTTAGCAAAGACTGCCCAAGAGAATTTTATAAACGTGTCACCACAATGAGAAACAGAGATGCATGTTACAACCCAACCACCATCATAAAACAGCTAAAGAGGTATACCGATATTTAATCCACAACAAAGACTAGCAAGGTGGGCAGAATACTTTCAAGAACTACTTAACCCCACACATAACATAGAAAACCTCACTTTTGTGCCTAAATTCCAGGGACAGCAAGAACCAAATTTCATACCTGCAGATGTCAAAGCAGTTATACAGAAAAGTCCTAAAAACAAATCACTTGGTCCAGATGGAATAACCACAGAAGCTATTCAGGCCTGTGGGGAAACAGGAGTTAAATGGCTAACAAGACTTTTTAATATAGCATGGGAAGAAAGAAAAGTCCCAGATGATTGGCAACAGGCAATAATAGTACCAATATGGAAAAAGAAAGGCAATATGAGAGAGTGCGAAACATACAGAGGTATATCACTCCTGGGCCATATAGGGAAAATGTATGCAAATCTATTGGAACAAAGAGCTAGACCAATAGTTGAACAACAGTTAAGCAAAGTACAATTTGGTTTTCGGAAAGGTAAAAGTTGCACTGATGCATTATTTACACTTAGACAAATATGTGAAAAAACTATTGAATATAGTGACCAGCAGAATACTGTGTTTGTAGATAAGGAAAAGGCTTTCGATAGAGTAGACAGATACAAATTATGGACCATCCTTGAAGACTATGGGATACAAGGGCAACTGCTAGAAAACATCATAGCCATGTACCACTCGAGCCGAAGTGCAGTAAGAACACAAGAAGGTATATCAGATATGTTCACAGTCAATACAGGAGTGAGACAGGGATATGTGCTCTCTCCCCTGCTATTCAGTATCTACATGGACATAATTTCCAAAGAAGCAAGTCTCGACAGAACAGATTCAGAAAATTTAGAACTCTTTACTCCAGATGAAACAACTGACCCACAGGGAATAAATGAACTTCTCTTTGCAGACGATCAGTGCGTTTTACAGCGATGAGGGCAGACTACAAAATCATATTACTAATCTGAGTTCAACCTGCAGCAGATACAATATGAGTATAAACACAGCCAAGACCGAAGTAATGCAAGTTAGTAGATCGCCGGGCCCACTAAATATACAGATAAATAACACAACTCTGAAACAAGTTAAAGAATTCAAATATCTTGGATGTATGATCACAGAAGATGGCAGATTGGACAGAGAAATTGAAATCAGATGTCAAAAAGCTAGTGCACTTACATATCAACTAGTCACCTTTACTGAAACATCCAAACATACCCATGCCCGTAAAATGACAGATAATAAACAGCATATTCACACCAACCCTATGCTACCAATCTCAAACCTGGACTTTATCCAAATTACACCTTCGCAATATCAACACCTGCGAAATGAGATGCCTGAGGAGAGCTGCCAACTTAACAATCCGAGACCAAGTAAGAAATGCTATTATCAGACAGACTGTGGGATCAACACCTTGTGCCACATTTATTGAAAGACAGAAGATCAAGTGGTTTGGCCATGTCGTTAGAATGCAACATCAGCAACTACCATCACTGGCCTTACATCAAAGATCATCTGCGACGAGACCATGAGGACGTCCAAGAAGAAAATGGATTGACGACATCAGAGACATTGTACAACCACACGGAATGACACTATCCAGTGCCGTCCACCGGGCACTGGAACGCAAATTATTCCTCCCCACGACGCTTGATGGCAGAAGTGGAAGATGATGAATTAGAAAAAAGAAGACACAGATTATGTCACAAGGTGCACATAAGGTACCATCAATATTTATTGACGATGCCGAACTGGAGATAGTAGACCATTCTACATATCTAGGATCAGAGGTAAATAGCAAATTATCCCTAGATCAGGAAATCAAAATCCGGATTGGTAAGGCAGCAACAACAATGAACAGGTTAAGAAAAAGTCTGGGAGAACAGGAAGCTTACTGCCAAAACAAAAGTCCTTGTCTATCAAGCCTGTGTCCTTAGTACTCTTCTTTATGGCAGTGAAGCCTGGACAACATACTCACACCAAGAGAAACGTTTAAACAGCTTTCGTATGTGTTGTCTGCGAAGAATACTTGGTATTAAGTGGCAAAACAAAATCACAAATACTGAAGTATTGGAAAGATCAGGTTGTGTGACGGTTTATTCCATGCTCAGTCTTCGTAGACTTAGATGGATAGGACATCTTAGGAGGATGGATGATGGTAGAATACCAAAGGACATCTTTTTTGGTGAATTACAGATGGGTAAGAGATCTCAGTGTCGGCCTCTACTACAATACAAAGATGTGTGTAAGCGGGACATCAATGATACAGGCATTGATAATTCACAGTGGGAGCAAGTCGCCGCTGAACGTGTTGCATGGAGGGCAAAGATCATAAATAGAATAAAGACAAAGGAGAAAATTATTGCAGATAAGTCAAACACCGAGCGTATGAGACGTAAGATGGTGCATGATGGTGGAAATGACCACGTGTTCACATGCACACACTGTGAACGGACATTTACAGTGTGAATTGGCCTTATCAGTCACATTCGCTACCGCCATAGGTAAAAGTTATTATGCCTTTTTAAAGCACAAACTATCGTCTGTCAAGACAGCAAGGTGCCAATGTATATAAGGAGAAGAGATCCGGTGGCAAGACACAAGCCTGTCGTCCATCCATCCATCATGTGCCATGCCGGTAAGCATGTGCGATCATGATTCACCATTTCACTCGATCGCCAGAGTCGTGAATCAGCTCAGTGATCTTGTCTCGACCTTGCCATGAGGTCAAGTCAACTAGTGCTCTACTACATAGAGCTGAGACTGCAACACCTTAGGAGAATACAACTTAATACACCACACTGTGGAGAGGCCAGAGAGAACTACAAAAAGTAGATTGTTAAGAGCATGCATCTTTCCCATTGCAACATACGCCTGTGCGACCTGGATACTTACTAAACAAGCTGAACAGCACATAAATGCCTTTGAATATAAATGTTATAGACGAGTTCTAAGAATATATTGGATAAAGAAAAGAACAAATGCATCCATACTTCAAGAGCTGAATATTGAAGAAGGTTGGCTTTTAAAGACAATAAAACAAAGAAAATTGAAATATTTTAGTCACTTGAAATATTTTGGTCACTTGAAATGTCAGAAAAGTTTGGAGAAAACAATAATGGAGGGGTATATGCCTGACAAGAGAGGAAGAGGAAGGCCAAAGAGAAGATGGGTGCAGGATGTGGCCAATGATCTTCAGATGGGTGTATCGGACGCGGGACATCTTGCTTATGATCGAGAGCTTTTCCGGTAGATTGTTATGAGAGCAAGGTTCTGCAAAGGACATGCTACTGAATGAATGAATGATGAATGAAGAGTGAATGAATGAATGAATGTTTGGGTTGTTTACATGATGGTAAACTAGTTTACGGCCGAGCCGTTGAGCGTGGATGGTCATAATTTGGATCTCACAAGATTACCAATCATTCTTGTCCCAGTTATTCCATGTAGCCAAACCATTTGGGTATTTCACTTTGCCTTCCATGTGCTCTTTTCCCCAACAATTTTGATTTCCAGTTGGTCCCACTTTCAAGTGACAACTGGCTGTCAACCTACTCGTTAGCCGCTACACGCTGCGGGATTTGCTGAGGAGGGGATCTGAGCACTTATCGACTGAATGGTTGGATGTGCAGTGAGGATGATCTGTCGACTAACTAACTAACTATCAACCTGCAACACTGAATTGAAACTGGCAGATGTGATAGAGCAGGGACTCGCAAGCATGCACACAGGCCAGGTGATCTCGTGTTGTTCGATCCCCATTGAGGTTAGTTGCATATCCTACAGGATATCGCAGTCAACCCTAGCATTTTTGGCTGTTTGTGATTTCTTGGCATGTTGACGTTCAGTAGTTTGCCCTTGCTTTCTGAACGACCACCACTCATACCATTTTATAAGAACCAACGCAAGGCGGTCTGCTGCCAAATCTCCAGCAACTGTTTTGATTGCAGTATGTGGGATTACACAGTGCTAGCACCATATACCTAACATGCTTCATGGGGTGGTCAACGGTTAATTCTGTTTAGTCTGGTGTATCCTCTAATATACCTAACATGCTTCATGGGGTGGTCAACGGTTAATTCTGTTTAGTCTGGTGTATCCTCTAATATACCTAACATGCTTCATGGGGTGGTCAACGGTTAATTCTGTTTAGTCTGGTGTATCCTCTAATATACCTAACATGCTTCATGGGGTGGTCAATGGTTAATTCTGTTTAGTCTGGTGTATCCTCTAATATACCTAACATGCTTCATGGGGTGGTCAACGGTTAATTCTGTTTAGTCTGGTGTATCCTCTAATATACCTAACATGCTTCATGGGGTGGTCAATGGTTAATTCTGTTTAGTCTGGTGTATCCTCTAATATACCTAACATGCTTCATGGGGTGGTCAACGGTTAATTCTGTTTAGTCTGGCGTATCCTCTAATATACCTAACATGCTTCATGGAGTGGTCAACGGTTAATTCTGTTTAGTCTGGTGTATCCTCTAATATACCTAACATGCTTCATGGGGTGGTCAACGGTTAATTCTGTTTAGTCTGGTGTATCCTCTAATATACCTAACATGCTTCATGGGGTGGTCAACGGTTAATTCTGTTTAGTGTCGTGCATCCTCTAATCCGTACTTCTATGAGCGCCAAGCAATACATGTGTTTATGAACGGATTAACACAAGGACCGGTCATAACCACAATAACAACAAAAGACATTTTGACGATAAGAATGCCCTTTATCATATAAAATGAGGGCAGGCCCTAGTTCCAATTGATACATGTCCATGTCTTCTGCTTTGCTACACAGCTGTCACAGTCTCTTGGGTGATGGCGGGCCCGAAAGTACTAACACAGGCAATATTTCATTAGTAGCTTCTGGGGTTAAGTCTGTAACTGCTGGTATTTCATGGGCATTTGTGTGCATGCAACCATTTGACTTTTAAATGGTATGTTAAATGTCTGCTGGTTTAAATTCAAAACATGTGATGCGTAATTAACTTTTTTGTAGCTATTATTCTTTTAAAATTTACAATGCTAGACTGGATTTTTCTACAATAATTTCAGTCAGTGGCATGAAGTTAGATAAGACTTAGTAGTAAATAGTAGTTACTGTTACTGCTACACTTGTTACTACTACTAGAGAAGGAGTAGTGTACTTTTTTTTCTTAGCAACGCACCACTACATAATTATTTAGATATAAATAAAATACTGTGAAATAAGTTCTTTTTTCTTAAATGTTAGTATTTAATTATTAATTGCTCACTTTTAGATACAGAACAGTGTAAGGCAGAAGTAGAAATCAATTTTAGTGACTATTTAATTAATTAATATTTTTATTTTTTATTATTTAATATTTTAATAATTAATTAACGGCTCAAATTATAAGGTAAACAAAGGATCGGCTGTAATAAATAAAAGGGAGAGTTTATACATAGCTGAAGTATGAATAAATAGATACTTTATACATAGCTGAAGTATGAATAAACGCATACTTTATACATAGTTGAAGTATAACTGTTTAAAAATCAAGAATAATTTTCCAGATTGGTATCCCCATACAAATAATTGTGTCCCCAGGCGAGTTCAAGAATTGTTAACTTGCGTTTCTGTACATTTACTGTTAACAGGCATCCATCTTTGTTTACGTTACCGACCTACTATTTACTACTATTTTGACAAGAATATGCGTCGCCTCAGAGAGGCAATTTAAACACCAGGCATTTGACTGACTGGCCTCATGAATTAATAAATAAACAAGGAAATGCTTCGCATATAAAGTGCAGGAAAACCTAGTATATGTGAAGCAGGTTGAAAAGAGAGAGGAGAGAGATAGATAACGAAGATAGTGTGAGAGACAGAGATATGAGAAAGATGTGTTGAAAGACATTCAATCAATCAATCATGTGCCATCTCCGCAATGAAGGTTGGCTGCAATGGATCTCCAACACTGTCTGTCTCTTGCCCTGACTGTACATTCTGTAAGGCTGATGCTAGTCCATCTTTTGATGTTATCCTCCCACTTTTATCGTTGTCTACGTAACTTGTTCTAGTATCTGCCCATTTACTGTGATGTTCATTGATGACCTTTCATTTTCACTGCTAATTATCATAGATTTTTTGTTTTTTGGATGTTAATATCTAAGCCACATTCTGCACTGTGCCTGCTTACTTCTTTAGTTCCTAATATGTGTTTATTAAAAAGTCGCTTTCACACAATTAATTGCTGAAGAATTAAAAAAAGAAAAACAGTGTCCGGCTGGGAATCGAACCTCGAGAACCCACGTATCGAGGCAGAGACACTTACCACTATGCTACTGAGGAATTAATTGGAATTAACAAAAATGTATAATATAGCCACTCACATGTCCCAATGACGTCACATAGTTAAGTCACGTGACTTGGCAAATCACATGACCAGCCGGGAAAGTTCCACTATGAATAAAGGGATAATTTATTCATAGTCGGGGTATGAATAGTCACTTCGTAAATAAAATACTATAGCGTGGGTGTCGCCATAGATAGAATTTTGCGAAATGGATGCGCTATTCATATTTCAATTTCATTCTCAATCTAACAGGCTATGCTGCATGCGCATGTAGCTATTAGTATTAATAATTTAAATAATTATAACATAACTATCTATACTATAACAAATTTTTTCCTAATAAAGTAAGAAGCGGTAGCGAGTTCCAGTAACTAGGATAAACAAACATAGCCGCAAAATGTATTTTGCGCATGCGCAGAAGGACAACACCGGGTCCTGAAAAATAATGTTTATAAAGTTACTTTTCATGTCTCTGTTTGCATACCTTCAAATAACATGTGACAATCATGAACGCCATCTTAGCTTCCTGTCAAAAGGTCTCACTTTCAGTGTGCATGCGCAGTGTTGTTGAGATTTTGCTTCGTTATTTAACAATCGGATTTTGTTTGTGAGAAGGTCAGTAATTTGATGTTTTAGAGGTTGATCGGTTAATATTAGAATGTTTTTATATGGATTTTCGAACTCTGCATCCAACTATATACATATTCGGAGAGTTTCATCACTTAGATCGCTGCCGTTTTGATAGAAACAAAAAATGCACTGACGTGTTGCCTCAACTTTGCCCATTGCAAATCAATGGCCACGGCGAGTCAATCATCGCATCGTTCGTACAAAATTTATTTTAAAATTGATGGATTAATATTAAGATGTTTTATCGTGGATTTTCGAATTCTGAATCCAATATTTTATATATCTGGAGAGTTTCATCGCTTAGATCGCTGCCGTTTTGATAGAAACAAAAAATGCGCTGACGTGTTGCCTCAACTTTGCCCATTGCAAATCAATGGCCACGGCGAGTCAATCTCGCACGTTCGTACAAAATTTATTTTAAAATTGATGGATTAATATTAAGATGTTTTATCGTGGATCTTCGAATTCTGAATCCAATGTTTTATATATTTGGAGAGTTTCATCGCTTAGATCACTGCGGCTTTGATAGAAACCAAAAAAATGTGTGGGCATGTGTTGTGTCGCCTTTGCCATTGCAAATCAATGGCGGTGCCACACCACGCATATCAATCATACTTCATACCTATTTGCATCATATGTAAACATGATTTAACCCATTATGTGCGTCGCATAATTCCGCATAATACAAGATATTACTTGCCAGGGTTTAAAGCTAATATAATGAATTAACTTGGTAATTAATATAATAATTATTTTGCTGTCATTTTTATATGCTAATTAGATAACGTTGCATCATATGTAAACATGATTTAACCCACTATGTGCGTAGCATAATTCCGCATAATACAAGATATTACTTGCCAGGGTTTAAAGCTAATATAAAGAATGCACGTGGTAATTAATTAGTAGTATAATAACTAATTTGCAGCCATTTTTATATGCTAATTAGATAACGTTAGATCATATGTAAAAATAGATGACATGAGCAGTTAGGCTTCGATACACCGATCACAATAATGTATGGTTGCTAGGATGTTCGTTTAAAAATAAACAAGCTACACTAAAAAGAACATAAATTGTGATAACTTCATCTATGACATAGACTTGGACACAAAAAAACAGATGCCCAGGGGAGATCTGTCTCAATTTCTAGCGTGTTCCATTGTGCCATTACCCGAAGTAAAAACAAAAGTCATGTACGGAGTCAGGCCGCCATTGAAAATGTAGTCCTGGAAAACGCTGTCTAATTTACCATGCATTCTTTCGACGTCATTCATTCATTCAAATCTCACGTGACAATAACACACGTCATCCGGGGTTTTCCAGGAAAGGTATGCCTAATATTCCGTGCACAGCAATTGGTTGAAATCATCGTTACCTTTTATATAAATAAGAATATATTTCATACTTACCGTAATTAATTGTTTTTGGTGTTTTAAATCGAATTAATTCAATTATAGATGTATATTTTAATTCTGCATACAATTTTAAATATATCTGGAAAGTTTAATTCTACTTACTAGCTTTGAATTGTGGATGAAACAACTTTTCTACGAAGCTGCGTTTTTGTTCTTTGTGCATATTGATCGGACGTGCATGTGCACTTTGTAACACAATTCTGGCGTTCTCAATCGAAGTAAGATAATTATAAATGTATTTCTGAACTTTGCCTACAATTTTAAATATATCTGGAAAGTTTAATTCTACTTAATAGCTTTGAATTGTGGATGAAACAACATTTTCGGCGAAGCGTGCCTTTGTAAATGGGTAAACACATGGCCATGTGCCATGGCCACTGCGCATGCGCGTATCGATCGCTGTGGCATGTTACACTTTCGCTTTAAAACACTCAAAACGTACAATCTGACCTACAAAAGTTAAAGAGAACACAAGTTTAAAGATTATTAATAATTTATTTTTATACTTGTACTATCTTTTAATCATTTAACATGACGGAACATATTTTTGAAGTCAGTTTTCATAATCTGTCTGTGACCCGTTTGGTTGAGACCAACCTCGCACGCGGCGAAAAATGAAAACGGCACATTGGACCATAAATAACTTTTTTCTGACGCTTGCAATAGAAAACCATCAATTGTAGATGGGTCTTCGAATTCTGCATCAAATTCTTCAGAAATTTGGAAAGTTTCATCGCTAAACTTGCTTTAATTGTGGTTGAAAAACAGGCGAAAATGCTTACGATCATAAAACCCCAAACGGCGGCTTTACTATATAAATATCTTTGCAGAATCAAGCATTGTCTTCTCGCTAGCGTAAGTCGTAAGCAGCCCGCCTGTCACACGGGAGTTCGGGGTTCACTTCCCGACTGGACATGTATTTTTTTTTGTTTATTTTTCACAAAATTATTAGGTGATATAATAGAAACTATTAAACATTACGAAGTAAAATATTATATAGAACTAAGAAACTGGAAGTTTGTGAATAAAGTGTGCTCTATGGATCTGTGCGAGCTGCCGACTGCCGGGGAGCAAGCAGCGGAATTATCTATCGGAATCGATGAATCCAATAGATGTCTTTGTTTAATGTGAATTTTAATTGCCGTATAAAATATCGCCCCTGAATCAGCAAAGTTTCATCGCTAAACTTGCTCGAATTGTAGGTTGAAAAACAGATTTTCTGCGAAGATGTGACTTTGTGAATTGGAAACCCACGGGTCATGACGGCCGACGCATATCGATTGCGCTACACTTTTCAACACATAAAACGTGCGATTTGACCTACTAAAGTTAAATAGAACACAAGTTTAAAGATTATTAATAATTAATTTGTATACTTGTACTATCTTTTAATCAATTAACATGACGGAACATATTTTTGAAGTCAGTTTTCATATGACAGTTTGAGACAATCTCGCACACATAGACGCGCAGACACCAGCGGGTGCCGCTGGATTGGAGGAAAGGGACACATTAGAGAGCTCTCATTACGGATGAATAGTATGAAAAATCGCAACTTGTCACACCTTCACAAAGATGTGAATATCTTCACTTAGAAGTGACATACAGGCATCATTGAGGTACCATTAGATTTTAAATTTCAAGGCCTATCTACTGTGGCAGTCTCATTTGTAAATACTCAAAATTAAATTGATGATGGGACTCGCTACAATTTCTGTGTTTACGATCACGACACTCAAAGTTGCATATCTTCGCTTCTAATCGACATACATGCATCATCTTGGTACCATTAGATTCGGTTTCTCAAGGCCTATCTTTTGGTGGTGGTCTCATTAGTAAATAGTAAAATACTCAAATTTAAAATCTGATTGTTCTTGCTAGAAGCGGTTATTGTGGAAACTCTTCACATTTATGAGAAATTGAATGGAGAATACAAAAATGCAATAATAAGTCTAGGAATATTAATATTACGTGAGTTATAAGAAGAATTAGCTTACCGGGAATCAAATAACCAAAATAACTCAACTTAAAATAACTAATAAATAACCAATAAACAATAAACAACTTGAAGCAACAAAGCCTTGCTTTCTAGCAGTCGGGGCCATGTCTGCCGTTATTGGAGTCGTTTCCGGCCAAGTTTTACCCGCCGTTTCCGAATACATCCAATCAGAAGCATCATCATCATCATCATCATCATCATCTTCCACTTCTGCCGTCAAGCGGCGTGGGGAGGAATAATTTGCGTTCCAGCGCCCGGTGGGCGGCACTGGATAGTGTCATTCCGTGTGGTTGTACAATGTCTTTATGTCGTCAATGCAGCCACTTTTGCCTTTGACGTTTATGAGGGGTTCCAGAGTAAACAAGAAACGATGGCGGCGGCGCTTGATCTCGAGGATGCGTACAATAGAGTTCGATATGATATTTTGATGACCGCACTGATGGAGAAGGGGGTCAATCCCTGGTTGGTGAACTGGATAGCGGCCGTCCTACATTCTCGTCGGATTGCTCTCCGTCTGGGTGCATGGACCTCAGAGCCACATATTTTAACCCCGGGACTGCCACAGGGATCCGCAATCTCACCGGTGCTCTTTAACGTGTATACGAGCAAAATTGCAAACTTAGAAGCACCAGGGGTTGGAAGGATACTAACATTTGCAGATGATATTCTTGCATATAGGCAGGGGAGAGATAGGGAGAAAACAGCCCAGGAGCTACAGGCGACAGTAGACAAAGTGATTGACTGGTGCACTGAAATGGGTGCTGTCATCCACCCGGAAAAGGCAGCTGTTTTGTGGTGCTCTCTGGACAACAGGATTGTGAGAGCTGATGTTCCAAGCCTCACGATAGATGGTGGAAGCATCAACAGAGAGAACAAACTGAAGTATCTGGGAATCACATTTGACAGGAGCCTGTCCTTCAAGGATCATGTGGAGACGGTTGTGACAAGATGTCAAAAGGGACTCAACGCACTTAAAACTATGGCTGCAATGGACATAGAGCAGAGAATGCTTTTCAGACTATACCAGCACTTGATCCTCTCAGCGATTGATTATGGACTAGGACTGCTCACTGTCTCAAAGAGTCAGCTGGTGAGATTGGAGCGCATACAGAACGAGGCTATGCGGGTCATTCTGGGATGCACTAGAGACACCCCAGTAGTGTGTATGCGTTACATCCTTGGTTTGCCGACTGTTGCTGGTAGGCTCAAGGTGATGCAGGCGAAGGCATACCTCAGAGTAGCTGCTGACACAAATCACCCGTTGCATGTGGCGCTGGACGCAGTTAAGGGTCAACGACTGATAAGAGGGAAATCATGGATGGCTCAGGCGAAGGATACGATCAGACAGGTGTGCCCCTTGGAGAACATTAGGCGAGGAGAGGAGTGGGTCAGAGTGCCAGCAGAGCAGTCAGGCTTGTGCAGGGTTATAATCACATTGGGCCGGGAGTGCAGGGAGTGGCCAGCAGGGGCCCCAGAAGTGGAAATCCAGCAACTAATTCAGGATAATGCTCGCCCGGGTGATGTGATTATCTACACAGATGGTTCGGTGTTGAGAGGTAATAGTAGTGCCTGGGGTTTCTTGGCAAAGGCTAATGGTCGACGTTTGGCCGGGTTTTTGCCGAGCTGCTCGACCAAAACAACCTTCAAAACAATGGGGCGACAAAGAGTGGGAGTATCAATATGGGCGGACACGAAATTACCGGACTCGCCGAGCCAACTGCGGCTCAGGATGCGGCATCGAAAGCCTATGTGGACGCTAAAGGATACTGCCACGAAGAAATCAGTGAGAAAGCATGTGAACACCCGAACCCAAGACTTGACCGTAAAAGTAAGATGCCACTGTTAGAGCTCACGTGGGCGTCCAAGATACCGACGTGAAAACTTATGTGGATACCTGAATCCAAGATGTTGTTTCAAAGGCGTATATGGACGAGCAATCCACTGTCACGAAAGGCTACGCAGATAAGGAAGATGATGTTGTTAAGGCATGTTGTGGACACATGAAACACAGTTGTGGTTTCAAAGGCCTATGTAGACGCCGCCAATGACGATTATCTACAATTTTTAGGGGATACCTTGACCGGAAATCTCGATATGCATGACAACCACATCACTAGCCTCGCAGACCCGACAGCGGATCAAGGGTCAGCCACTAAAAATATATTGACAGCCGAGAGGCGGCTACTGAAAGATATGTAGACACCCGATTCGGCGATTCCGACTGGGAGTTATGGTTTGAGCTAAGAAATCCATACATTGTGTAGCAAATCCATTTCATTAACATCAACTACCTTACGAACATAGAAGCTCTGCCGTGTGTGCTTAGCCACACCAGGAACGGTAAGGCAAAGGTCGGCCGTGTTGAAGGTGTTTTGTGCCTTAAAAGTGTTAACGACAACTTAACAACCTTAATTTGAATGTGGGCTACCACCCCGGGCCCACTTATATATCGAGAAACTCCCCACAGGGAGCACTCTCTTGATCTGGCTCCTTCTTACTGGTGGACCTTTCACGAATTGCGCAGGGGGTGGGGGGGGGGGGCATTATGGTGAGTGTTTCCGTAAAATCTCAGAAGGAAACGGTGGCTCTCTGGGTTGTTATTACTTACCCAGAGGGTAAGCCCGTTGCAAGAGTGACAGATCCCGCAGTTGAGGTAATGCTATTAGGTCGCTTTGGTATGGGCTGGATTGCGGTTAAGCCCTAGATTCAGCCTGTCAAGGATTTGTTTACCACACATCCTATCACCGAGGAGTAATCAAACTGTTGTAGGCGCCGACTAGTTGGAAATCGAGTTGAAGATGTGGGTGCGCTTGGCTTATACGCGATGTCGCTAGCCCCCGACCAGATCTTTCACCTTCAAGAGATCACCTGACATCAGAAAAGTTGGAGACAAAGCGGGAAAAGAGGTCTCTGCTATATAAGAAGTACTGCTGTGCTGTCAATCTCTTGGATCGGACTGCTTACAGTGATCATAAGGCTGTTGTCAACAGCAATAGCGGCCCTCGTTGTCTTCGGCCTAGAGATGGTGGCCTATTTTGCGCCGCGAGCAAAATAGCCTTCCACAGATGCGCACTGTGACAGGTTGGCCCACCTCTCAGATCGTTTTTTATTAGATGGAGATAGCCCTCAGTAAACCCCTCTATGTATTCTGTAGTATTTTTCATTGTTATCTATATTTTCAAATATTAACTAAGATCATCTTTGTTTAGTGTATTTATATACATAAAACTATAGAGAGAGATAAAATATGATTTCTTCTAATATTTAGAAGTAGATGTAGTGTACAGTTCGTTTACACGCCAATAAATCAAGTCCGGCTGAATTTTATATTCAGTTTTGGCTGTGAATTTAATTTGGCCACAGGAAGTCTAGGAGCTCTCCTTAGGGGGAGATAATTCTGGTCAAAACCCTAACTTCTGCCATTTTGATCTCAACACTGGACGGTGAAGGATGTGGCAAAGTCCCTGGCAAAAACAGAACACATATCTGTGTCTTAGACCTTTTTCTGGCTCTTGTTAAGCCGTACAATTTCTAATCACCATAGAAATGCCAGTGCCACTTCTCACCTGATAGGTCTGATCAAAACTAGTTGCAGGGTGAGTTGATAATAATTTTGTTAACAATTTTTCTGTGTGTGTATATATATGCCGGCCAAATCTAAAGGCCATGCTGATCGATAATAGACACTATTAATTAAAACTGGTGTTAGTTAACTAATACTAGAATTAGTACCATGTTTGTGCCATGTGGCTTGCCGACAAGGGTAAAACGCAAAGCTCGTCACATGTGGCATTAAAAGCAGGGCTAAAATTACATTAATTGATTAGCAAAAATTAAGTATTCACCTTCGGAACGAAACATGAGTTAGTCAGTAGACGATTAGAGTTAAGATATATTAATTATGTGCTTAATTTTGGAACTAGCGTATTTCTCTAGATAATATACTTATTAGTTGAAGGAATCAGTTCAGAGAGTGAATAAGTTACAATTAATTATTCTTTATTAATCTCTATCTTGCCCATAGTCAGATTACTACCATGTGGTCCAAGATGGCCCACTTAACAAAGTTTAAACCTTGGGAGAATTCTCCAACCCTAATATTGTTCTTGTGTATAGTGAAAGTAATCTTAAACCTAGCTAATAAATCTTCTAGATAATTAATTATGTTTAATTAAATATAAGGAAGACTTGCTAGTAGTACAACTCATAACTCTTAAGTGAACTTGTGGTGTTTCATGGATTTAATGGTTCACTCGTGTACATCGTGACGTTATAGTTGTTGTGTGTGATTTCATTGCATTCTATGGAATTCATCAATATGTGATGTTAATTCATCGTGTGGAGTGTAGTTTGTGTGTTTCCATACTTGGAAAACGACGTGTGTTGTTTCATCGATTTAATGGTTTGTTAATGTATATGGTGACGTCGGAGTTGTGGCGTCTGAGTTTCATTCCATTGAAGTCATCCAATGATATGTACTGTTAATTCATTATGTGAATTGTGGTTCATGTTCCATGATTAATCATGACTTAGAATATATATATATATATATATATATATATATATATATATATATATATATATATATATATATATATATATATATATATATATTGGAATGTGGTCTTTGAAGTAGAGCATTGTGATTGTACATGTTTGATCTAAATATCAGCAGAGAGAATAGAATATCATTTGTGTGCTGTTTCCATTAGATCAGTGTGCTGTTGTAGATTTCAGATAAGGAATCAAAATATGTAAATTAAGATAGTACATGCTATCAAAAATTATATGAGACAAGCAGGCCATGCAGGACTATGACATGGCCAAAAGAATTTACAATTTACAACTTTAGAAGGATTATTCTCCCCTTCTCACTGTCATTCAGAGCCTGCACCCTGATCATCTGTAGCCGTAGTCACGACCGGTGATTGAGCTACGAACCACTCACTTGATGCAGCAGAGAGTGGAGTCCATACCACTATCCAGTCAGCACTGTCAGCTTACCATCCAGGAGGCCAAGAATTATCAGATGAGTGGCTAACCACCCGTTTGCCACTGCACAGCAATCACCAATTTTGTCTGCTATTGGCAATGGTACATATTGTCAGTGATTTTAACATCGAATAGCTGATTAATGTACACTACTATAATCATTTAGGTTTATCAGAGATCTGCGTATCTCTTATGTGTCAGTGAGTTCCCCGTGGGGCTCACGTAGTGTTCTTTAGAATTAAACAAGCTATGTTATATTTGTAATTTTAACAAACTGCGTCTGTCATTATAGAATTAGATTATAGCATCATCAGATTGTGTGACGAGTGAAAGGACTATATCTATACTTATAAATCTGTCTTATCTCCTGTTGTGTGAGAATACATTAGGCAGTGGGGGATCATTATTCATCCAGGCACGTTAGCAGGAATCACTTGACATACTGTCTTCGTTTGTTAGTACAGTTAGTCGTCATAACTTTCCGCCTGGCACTGTTTAGAAGTAGTGATCCATTCTGGGACTTTGATAATCATTCTTCTAGAATTGCGAGCCATTTGATCGCTTCTTCGGCAGTGGTTAGATTCTCTATTCGTAGTAGTCTATTTAGTATCTACTTTGATTCATTCCCATCCTAGTAGTATACGCTACGCTACACACACTAAAAGCGAAGAAGCACGATGAGATTCGGATCTTTGCAGAGAGCAAACTGAAAACCATCTACGATCTCGTATCGACGGCTTTGCAAGATGGCATGATATCTGAAGCCGAATTTCGTCTCGTCATTGACGAAGTGTTTAAATTCCATCAGATACGAGAGGGAGTGTGGATGAGGGGCTGTGTGGGATCCGGCGTAAAATGTCGGCAGAAATGCGCGCGGAGACTAAAAAGTCAATTACCGAGTATGTGGTTAGAAAGCCCATAGTTGCTGGTAAGTAGTTACGCCAATGAATACAGCGCGTTACACGGAAGTGATACACTGGTAACTTCAAGAGCCTCTCGGAAAAACAAAGCTCGCTTTTTTTCGCCTTTGTGTTGCAGACGGTTTTGTCTCGTTCAGATGTTTTCGTACCCACCGAAAGAAATTTGTCCCCGTCGTTTAGTCTTGTCGCGCTGCTTCTGGAGTGACCGATTTTAGCGGAAGTATCACGTGATCTCCTCTAGCGCTCGAGTTTGAGTTGTGCCTTTTACAAGCTTGTTTGTATGGCAATAGTTTAATGTCGGTCGTGTCTTCAAACTGCCTAATTAATTCTGTATTGTTTCAGCCGTGCAGCGCTCACGAAGCGCAAACGGCTTCCTTATACCCACGCAGCAATGTATGCTGGGGAGGGTGTCTTGTCGCCCCTCTTCACACAGGCATTATGTCTGAAGCAATAATTATTACCCAAACAGCCGACCGCACCTCTTTATTGAGCCGAGCTGCAGTCACTCACAGTGGGTAGTCCCTCTTTGAACGCTATCTAGTGCAGAGCAACCAGACAGACATGAGGGGCCAAAGTCTTGCCAAGGATGCAAGGTCCAGAATATGTCGGATGAAGACACCGAGACAGTGAAAGAAATCGAGGCTGTGCTTCTACGATAAAAAAAACGCCCCAGGGCCAGATGGCAAACGATACGATGACATCAATAGGTGTACCGACAACGAGCTAGAGAAACTAGCAGACATTTACAATAACAGTATATGGAGCGCTAACATAAAGGACAAGTTGTTACACAGCTATCTGATTCCCTTGCCGAAGCCTGGCAAAGACCACACAAACATTCATGGATATCTTGTAGTAATCATGCAGAATATAATAGGCAAGCTGCTGGAGAAGTTAATTGTCAGGAAAATATCAAGCCAATATATAGGCAAGGTGTGTTTCCACCTACCCTGGGAGGGTACGGTCCTAAAAAATTGGAATCCTGAACCAATGCAGCAGTTTTTGCCAATGACGTCTATGAAGGTTTCCACTCAGGCATTGAAACCTTTGCTGCAGCGTTTGGTCTTGAGGATGCGTACAACAGAGTACCATTGGATTTCTTAATTATCAGATTCATGAGCTCAAGATAAGTCCTATCCCACCTTAGTTGGATCGCCGCAGCCCTCTTCCAACGGAATGTAGTTTTTAGATGTGGCAGTTGGACTTCGGAACCAACAACAATATATCCTGGCCTACCACAGGGATCACCATTATCTCCGGTACTGTTCAACGCCTACACTGTGAGAATCACCAGTAAGCAGATCATTGGACCGGGGAGGTCATAGTCATATTCAGACGATGTTTTAGTGAATCGTCAGGGCAAGGTTAGAGATCAGGTTGCTGTGGAACTACAAACCGAACTCAATCGCATAAGTACTTGGTGTGTTGAAGCTGGGGCAATGGTCAATCCAACAAAGGCAACAGTAACATGGTTCTCTTTGAATAACCATATTGTCAACACTCCAACACTAACGGTAAATCTTTTTGTTCAGAGAATGTGGAAAGAACGCAGGTAATGAATTACCTGGGGATACGATTTGATCGAAGCCTTGCTTATTATGAGCACACAGACCAGGTGATAACAAATGCCAAGTGAGGTTTGGTTACGATGCGGGTGATGGCGGCAGCAAACGAGGGGCTGGTCATGTCTGTTTTTGAGTATGTGTTGGCTATCCTGACTCTCAGCCGTAAGCAGATACACAGGATGGAAAAGATATAGAACGAAGCTGTGCACATTATTCTTGGATGTACAAGTGATACGGCATGCAGGGCGATGCGCTACCCTCTTGATTTTCCAACAACTGGAGACAGAATACACATTTGCGGAGCACGTGCCTACCTCAGAGTCAATGCAAACACACAACATCCGCTGCATAGTGAAATTAGGAAGGTAAAGGGAAGCAGGTCAAAAAGAAGAAGGTCGTGGATGGTTCACGCCGAAGACATTCTTCAACAGGTGTGTTCACTTGAGGACTAAGAACCTGGCGAGGAGTGGGCACAAGTGCCAACACATTTCTGTGCGTCCTTTTTAGTTTGCATCCAACTAGACAGAAAATGCAGACAAGAAAATCCGGCTTCTGTGGAGGCGGAAGTACAAGCGTTGATTTTCGAGAATTCGTTAAACGGTGATGCTGTCATTTACACAGATGGGTCGGTCGCCCGACATGTGAGAAGCTTATGGGCCTGTACGAATGTGATCTGTGCAAACACTTTGTTGTAATGTGATATGTGCAAACACTTTGTTGTAATGTGATATGTGCAAACACTTTGTTGTAATGTGATATGTGCAAACACTTTGTTGTAATGTGATATGTGCAAACACTTTGTTGTAATGTGATATGTGCAAACACTTTGTTGTAATGTGATATGTGCAAACACTTTGTTGTAATGTGATATGTGCAAACACTTTGTTGTAATCTGCCCTCGTTTATGCGTGCTACACTGCCACAGTGGCAATACGGGGATCGGCGTGGCTGAGAGGTTTCTCTGGTGACCACTCACCCGTCAGTTGGACTCACATCTTCACTTTCGGCTCTTGACGTGAATATTTAAAATTACATGTATGTCACAAGTCGGTTCGGCTGATAGTGGGGAGAACCTGGTCATAAGGAAAGCTAACCCTTCACGCAAAATCAGTCCAGTGCACACACCACACTGGTACTAGTAGGTCGTGTGTGAACAACACTCGAGTTCACAGCAAGCAAATAGAGTGACAATAAAGACGGTTCACACATCAAGGTACGAGTTTCAAACAGAAATTGTTGCACGTGTTTAGAATGTAATCTTTATTAGTGCAGTCGTCACAGCTTCCACTGATTTGATAAGTGCATCAAAGTTGCTGGAAATTATGTTGAGAAATAAAGGGACAATGTATGTATAAAAATAAACTGGTTTCAAGTTATTATCATATATAATTATTTTTCTACAGCCATTTGTGGCTTCTTTTTTTTTTTTTTTACTTCCCCACGTATATTGTGTATACATTTTTTTTTTTTTTAAATAAATAGCGCCAGAGAAAAATGATGTGGTGCATTATTTTCAGATCGCGCTGTATATGCACTTGTCTTGTGTAATAGAAGTTAGTTCCTTGAAACGTCTGTGTTACGACAGTTGTCGCCCTCGGCTACTTGTGTTATAACAGTTGTCTCCCTGAATCACTTGTGTTATGACAGTTAGTTCCCTCACTACATTGTGTTCCGACAGTTGTCTCCCTCAGCCGCTTGTGGTAGGACAATTACAAACATAATTGCCAGGAGCATTCTCCAGTGGAAACCTGACAGAGAATAGAAACAAATTAAGAGTTCGTGTCTGTTTAAATAACAAGT
The DNA here is from genome assembly GCA_014155875.1 of Cepaea nemoralis. Taxonomy (NCBI): domain Eukaryota; kingdom Metazoa; phylum Mollusca; class Gastropoda; order Stylommatophora; family Helicidae; genus Cepaea; species Cepaea nemoralis. The sequence goes on from JACEFZ010014421.1 coordinate 21,708, forward strand.
CTCGGATCTACGTCAAATACGAGCCGCCGGTGGTTAGTAGCATTTTAAAATGTTTATACAAAAATTGATAGCCCATGGTTATTTACATGGTAAAGACAAGGTCGGGCTTATTTTGTTTAGTTTACAGATATATAACACATATAACAGATATATAACAGATAGTACAGATATATAACAGATATAACAGATATATAACAGATAGTACAGATCTATAACAGATATTACAGATATATAACAGATATAACAGATATAACAGATATATAACACATATAACAGATATTACAGATATATAACAGATATTACAGATATATAACAGATAGTACAGATATATAACAGATATTACAGATATATAACACATATAACAGATATATAACACATATAACAGATATTACAGATATATAACAGATATTACAGATATATAACAGATAGTACAGATATATAACAGATATTACAGATATATAACACATATAACAGATATATAACACATATAACAGATAGTACAGATATATAACAGATATTACAGATATATAACAGATAGTACAGATATATAACAGATATTACAGATATATAACAGATAGTACAGATATATAACACATATAACAGATATATAACACATATAACAGATATTACAGATATATAACAGATATTACAGATATATAACAGATAGTACAGATATATAACAGATATTACAGATATATAACACATATAACAGATATATAACACATATAACAGATAGTACAGATATATAACAGATATTACAGATATATAACAGATAGTACAGATATATAACAGATATTACAGATATATAACAGATAGTACAGATATATAACAGATATTACAGATATATAACAGATATTACAGATATATAACAGATATTACAGATATATAACACATATAACAGATATATAACACATATAACAGATAGTACAGATATATAACAGATATTACAGATATATAACACATATAACAGATATATAACACATATAACAGATATTACAGATCTATAACAGATAGTACAGATATATAACAGATAGTACAGATATATAACAGATAGTACAGATATATAACAGATAGTACAGATATATAACAGATAGTACAGATATATAACAGATAGTACAGATATATAACAGATATTACAGATATATAACACATATAACAGATAGTACAGATCTATAACAGATAGTACAGATATATAACAGATAGTACAGATATATAACACATATAACAGATAGTACAGATATATAACAGATATAACAGATAGTACAGATATATAACAGATATAACAGATAGTACAGATATATAACAGATATTACAGATATATAACAGATAGTACAGATATATAACAGATATAACAGATAGTACAGATATATAACAGATAGTACAGATATATAACACATATAACAGATAGTACAGATATATAACAGATATAACAGATAGTACAGATATATAACAGATATTACAGATATATAACAGATATAACAGATATATAACACATATAACAGATAGTACAGATATATAACAGATATTACAGATATATAACAGATAGTACAGATATATAACAGATATTACAGATATATAACAGATAGTACAGATCTATAACAGATAGTACAGATATATAACAGATATAACAGATATATAACACATATAACAGATAGTACAGATATATAACAGATAGTACAGATATATAACAGATAGTACAGATATATAACAGATATTACAGATATATAACAGATAGTACAGATCTATAACAGATAGTACAGATATATAACAGATATAACAGATATATAACACATATAACAGATAGTACAGATATATAACAGATAGTACAGATATATAACAGATATTACAGATATATAAAAGCAGACGTTACTACCTGCTTTCTGTTAGCGCCGAACGCTGGGCGACCCTTAGCAAACCCGACACCCCACATTGTGCCAACGGCTTCGGGCGAATGAGCGCAATTGGAAGGATGCTAGTCTTATCCTAGTGCTAGGAAATGCAATCTAAAGACTAAATGTCGTGGCACGGCAGACCAGGCCCTAAGCCTTGGTTGGCAGCTGGTCTAGAATCGAAGCTCCGATAGGCGAACAGTAAGATCATTACTTTGATGATCCGGCTGCTTCAGCAGCTTGTCGTATTTCAGATGTATTGGTGTTACCTTTCCTCTGGGGTAAACTTGGCAGATATTTTGTCTTTAGGTTGCATTTCCTGGCACTAGGGTACGGCTTGTACCCTCCCAATTGCGCTCCCCCGCCTGAAGGTCCTTAACTATAGCCTTAAATTTCTATGTTGTCTAATGTTTCCTCTAGTCTCTACTTCTATGAGTGTCAAACAATACATCTGTGTTTATTTATGATACAGCCATAGACATACTTCTCTCCCAGTAAATCCATCTCGTACGGTGTCATGGTGGGGTTCTCCGCTGCTCCGGGAGGAGCAATGGCAGTGACGGTTTTACAGCTTAAGGTGCCTACGTAACTCTCCCGCTGCTGTAACAGCATCATAACACAATTGTAATATAATTGTGACAGGATTGTAACAAAATTGTAACAGAATTGTAACAGAATTGTAACAGCATTGTAACAGAATTGTAACAGCATTGTGACAGCACTGTAACAGCATTGTAACGGCATTGTAACAGAATTGTGATAGACATGTAACAGACATGTAACAGAATTGTAACAAAATTGTAACATAATTGTAATATAATTGTAACAGCGTTGTAACAGAATTGTAACAGCATTGTAAGAGAATTGAAACATAATTTTAACAGTATTGTAAGAGAATCGTAATAGCATTGAGACAGACATGTAACAGAATCATATCAGAATTGTAACAGCATTGTAACAGAATTGAAACATAATTATAACAACATTCTAACAAAATTGTAACAGCATTGTAAGAGAATTGTACCAGCATTGTGACAGACATGTAACGGAATTGTAGCACACATGTAACAGAATTTTAACAGAATTGTAACAGCATTGTAACCGAATTGTAACAGAATTGTAACATAATTGCAACAGAATTGTAACAGCATTTAACAGAATTGTAACAGAATTGTAACAGCATTGTAACATCATTGTAGCAGAATTCTGACAGACATGTAACAGAAATGTAACAGAATTGTAACAAAATTGTAACAGAATTGTAACAGCATTGTAACCGAATTGTAACAGCATTGTAAGAGAATTTAAACACAATTGTAAGAGGGCCTCCATGGATCAGCGTATTGTGTTGTTGTATTTATGTTATATAATCATAACATATCAACGTTATCATACACACACCCAAACACAATAACATACCTACACCCAAACACAATAGCATAATACACACATACGCAATAACATGAATACACTCACACACAATAACATATATACACTCATACACAATTACATACATACACTCACACACAATAACATAATACACCCAAACACAATAGCATACTACACTCATACTCAATAGCATATATAAACTCATACTCAATAACATATATACACTCATACACAATAACATATATACACTCATACACAATAACATATATACACTCATACACAATAACATACATACATCCAAACACAATAACATAATACACCCAAACACAATAACATACTACACCCAAACACAATAACATGCATACACTCACACACAATAACATATATACACTCATACACAATAACATACATACATCCAAACACAATAACATAATACACCCAAACACAATAACATAATACACCCAAACACAATAACATGCATACACTCACACACAATAACATATATACACTCATACACAATAACATATATACACTCATACACAATAACATATATATATATATATATATATATATATATATATATATATATATATATATATATATATATATATATACTCATACACAATAAAATATATACACTCATACACAACAACATATATACACTCATACACAATAACATATATATATATATATATATATATATATATATATATATATATATATATATATATATATATATATATATATATATATATATATATATATATATATACACTCATACACAATAAAATATATACACTCATACACAACAAAATATATACACTCATACACAATAACATAACACATGCATACACAACAACATATATAGATACCGGATGTTTGTAAAGTCTCACTACACTGTGTGTGTAAAGCAAAATTGTTTATATGAAGGACATGACGTCATCAACAATTTGTGCTTAAAAATTCATTAAAGTAATTACAATAATTACTGCTGTGGTCTGACGCTGTTTTGGGGAAACTGGAAAGTACCAATGAAGTATTCATTATAACATGTGTTGGAAATGTCCACCACGAGCTTCAAAACATGACTGTACACGTCTCTTCATATTACCGTATACCTTATGTATACGTGTCTGTTGTTATTTCTTGAATGGTAATTCTGACTGCCTCTTTCAGGTCCTCAGTTGTGTGCACATTATTTTTGTAAACATTTCCTTTCAAGAAATCCCATAGATAATCAGCTAATGGAGTTAGATCTGGAGATAGAGCAGGACTAATTCAACTTCATGTTACGCAGTTTGTGAAAATGTTCTTCTAGAAATAGCAGAGATGCTCTAGCTGTCTCTGTCTCTGTCTCTCTGTCTGTCTGTCTGTCTGTCTGTCTGTCTGTCTGTCTGTCTGTCTGTCTGTCTCTGTCTCTCTCTCTCTCTCTCTCTCTCTCTCTCTCTCTCTCTCTCTCTCTCTCTCTCTCTCTCTCTTTCTGTGTGTGTGTGTGCGCGCGTGCGTGTGTGCGTGTGCTCGCGCATACTATCTTGCTGGAACCACACTTCTTCAATGTCACGTTCATTCAGCTGTTCTAAGGTAGATTCCAGCATGTCAGTACGGTACACATCGGCATTTAAAGTGTTGTTTAAGAAATATGTGCATTAAATGTTTTCTACTGACGGCACACTATATCTCAATCTTCTCATCGTGTAGAGGCGCTTCAGGAAATGCATTCGGATTAAAAGTGCTCCAAATTCGAATAATTTGTCTATTTACGTATTTAGATAGATAAAAGCATGCCTCATCAGAGAAGAATGTTACATCGAGAATTGGCTCGTCTTATTTAGCTAAATATACTTGAAACCAGTGGAGTAGTAGACTTTAGATTGATTATCACAGTCTTTTAGTTCAGAAATAACATAAATACTGAATGGGTGAAAATGTAATCGCTGTTTATGAATTGTGTGCAATGTGCTCTATGATTCACTTGTTGCCACATTTTCCTTTATGACTTCCTTGAACTTTTCACTATTCTGTCTTGGATAGCTAGACATTTTTCTTCAGACACAGTAGCCCTACCAGATCACGGAGCATCTTCCACATTTCCCGTATCAAGATACTTATTCAACAAATTCCTAATGCGAAGAGGAGGTTGTTTATCAGGAAATCTAGCTTTCAATCTTTGAACACCATCCGCGTGTATCGACCGCCATTTTGAAACACTTGTTCAACCAAATCAAACTTATTTCTCCTGTTGATAACACCATTCTGTTTGGAGTGCAAAGTATTACTCCAGCAGACGACAGTCATCCCCAGCATATTGATGCACTATGGACTGTGGAGAACATGTTTTATTACATCATGTACTTCATTTTTCAAATGTGTTCTGCATACACAGTGTAGTGAGACTTTACAAACAGCCTGTATATACCATCAAACAGCTCATACAAACCCACCATCTACATGCTGCCCAAAATACATAAACTCAAAAATCCTGGACGTCCGATAGTTTCCGCCTGCTCATGCCCGACTGAACTGATCTCAGCGTTTCTTGACAGGATTTTCCAACCTCTAGTTGCGAATCTCCCGTCATACATCAAGGATACAACGCATGCGTTACTTTCATTCAACTCTCTCCAACTGACTCCTGGGAACACATACAGACTATTCCTAATGGATGTATGTTCCCTCTATACCTCCATTCCTCACGCTGATGGCCTCAAGGCGCTACAGTTCTTTCTGGATCAACGCACAGATCAAGCCATCCCTACACGCACACTTGTGAGACTCGCTGAATTGATCCTCACCAACAATTCCTATGAGTTCAATGGCCACTACTTTGAACAAATCAGCGGTGTCGCCATGGGCACTAAAATGGGACCCAGCTACGCGTGTGTATTTATGGGACATCTGGAACACCAGATTGAACTTAGCTATGATGGTCTTCTCCCTTCTTTTTACCGACGCTACATCGATGACGGCATAGGTCTCACTGACATGTCAGAGGAGGAACTGAACCGTTTCATTAATTATGTCAATAACTTCCATCCATCGATCAAATTCACCACAGAAATTTCTACCACCTCTGTCAATTTCCTTGACACCACCATCAAGTTAAACCCTACAGGCCTGACGACCTCCATGTACTATAAACCTACTGATGCTCACGGTTTCCTCCTGTACAGCTCATCCCACCCCAAAAGCTGCAAAGATTCCATCCCATATTCCCAGCTACTCCGCCTTCGTCGTATCTGTCAGGACGATAATGACTTTCTCGAGAGAGCCCACGAAATGCTGGACTTTTTCCGCAGACGGTCCTACCCAGAGGACGTCTTGTCGACAGCTTTCTGACGCATAACCCAGGTCTCGCGGGAAATGTCCCTCGCCAAGCATACGCGACCTCCGAACAATGAACCCAAGCTTATCCTCACCTTCCATCCACATGCCTATGCCATCAAGCACATTTTCCTGAGACACTGGTCCATCTTGGAATCCGATCCTACCACTCGTGAGGTATTCTCCAATGGCCCCAGGGTAATTTTCCGCCGTAACCAGAGCCTCAGAGACCACCTTGTGCATAGTCGCCTCCCCACGGTTACTTCATCCGTGGGCACATTCGAATGCCATCGTAGGAACTGTCTGACATGCCCATACGTTGTTCAGACACCAGAGATTGCATTTCCCCGAGGTACCTTCACCTTGAAAGATTCTTTCACTTGCACATCCCGCAATCTGATTTATGTTATCATCTGCAAACGATGTGACATGAAATATATTGGCCAAACGGGCAGACGTCTTGCGGATCGTTTCAGGGAACACCTCAGGGACATCAATCAGGGCGCTGACAAACCTGTCCCCAACCATTTCAATTCCTCCAACCATAATGGAGCCGACGATGCATGTGTCACCGCATTAAAACCTTGCTTCTCTAATAGCGGCGTCAGACTTAAAATTGAATGCCAACTAATCAACAATCTGGGATGCATCCACCCAGCCGGAATTAATACGGTTGTGGACGCTACAGTATAACTGTGGCATCTTCCCCAATTGTTCACACTATCTATTACTATGCTGTCCCCCCCCCCCCCCCCCCCCCATATCTAGACTTAATTGTCCTCACTTTCCTATATTTTCATAGCAGACTGTCCACATATTTTTGGCTACTCAAATCCTTTTTGGCAACCCATTTTTAATTCAGCTGGCCAAGTCAACTTTCCGGCCTCACATGGCTAAGTTATAGATCGTGTGTTAGTGTATTGTGGTCTTTCGTTTGCTGTATCTCGTTGTTAGCTGTGTTGTCATTGACAAAGATTCTGAGAATCGAAACGTCTGTGTGTCGTATTGTATGCGTTAGTGTGTATTTTATCTTATTTTATTATTCATTTTTATATTTATTGAGTGCTTCTGATTTCGGATTTTTCACCTGTATTTCGCGACACGTGGATCTCCTTGTAAGGTATGTGAAACGTTTGTTGATGTTTAGTTCGTTTTTTCTCGCAGGAGTTTAAAATACCTATTTGTTTCCATTTCATAATACTTATACATAATTACATACACACAAGAGTACACAATAACATACATGCACGTTTACATACAGGCATGAAGGGTATAATCAAGTTTGACGGTACATCTTCAGAAGAGATTGAAATCAACAGTGGAGTTAAGCAAGGTTGTTAAACTATTCATTAATAAAATTAATAATTAATAACGTCGAAATATAACTGAATTTATTTAATGAATAAATTCAACTACATTTCGACGCTATAACGTTTAAACTCAGTTTACCAAATTTACAGAACTGAGAAAAGAAAACGATTACCCCATATACAGAACTGAGACAACAGAGAGATTACCATATGTAAAGAAATTTTAGCGAAATTAATATATGTACAGAAATGAGAAAACAACAAGATTACCTCATGTATAGAAATTAGAAAACGCAAGATTTTCCCATGTGCAGGACTGAGAAAATAACAAGATTACTCCATGTACAGAAATGACAAAACAACAAGATTACCCCATGTACAGCAGGAAGTTTGCAGTCTGGGTATCTCATTAAGAAAATGAAAGGTGCGATACGTTTGTATGTAGCCTTACAGCCTGCTCCTCCTTCCAGCTGGTCGCGGGTGATGGTCTTCAGGACTTGAGGGTCGAATGTGTCTGGTCTGTGTGGGAGATATGATAGAGGCATGTAATGATACCGTTTATTCCTGCACACTTGAGGGTCGAATGTGTGTGGTCTGTGTGGGAGATATGATAGAGGCATGTAACGATACCGTTTATTCCTGCACACTTACAGTTATGCCATTGCAGATACTGCCGCAAGGCTATCGTGTGTCTGGCATTCATGTTTTAGTTTTAGTTAAATAGTTAATCACTTAGTTAGTCACTTAGATATTCGCATAGTCTCTTAGTAAATCAGTCAGTCAGTCAGCTAGCTAGTTAGTTTCTTACGTTCGTTCGTTCGTACGTTAGTTGGTTGGTTTGTTGGTTGGTTGATTGATTAGTTAGTTGGTTGGATCGTTCGTTATTTCGTTCCTTCTTTTGTTAGTTAGTTAGTTAGTTAGTTAGGTAGTTAGTTAGTTAGTTAATTAGTTAGTTAGTTAGTTAGTTAGTCCTTAACTGACCTCACTATCTCCCTTTCTATCTTCCTCACTATCTCCCTCACTATCTCCCTCACTATCTCCCTCAGCATGTGCCGACTCTTGACACCAATCCTATGTTAGTTGACTATTCTTCTTGGCTTCCCTAATGACACTGTAGTCTGGCTTAACCCAGTGTCACTTGATGTCGTGTGTGTGTAAAGAATGAATGTCGTATTAGTTACTTGGTCTTCTTTACCACTTTAGTGTCGTCCCTGGAGTGAAGAGAATCAACACACACATTATTTCTAATTCCATATCTCTATTCTGGAGAAATCCAGCAGACTCCGTCCACACACTCCCTCAATCTGAAGACACCTTCCTCTCACTCTTACTCACCCCTGGATCATGCCCCCTCTCATTCTTCCCCAACATAACATACTTGACAACTCTGGCTTCAACAAATAAAAACAAGAAATTTATTAAAGCAAAGAGTATATGTAGGAGAAGTGTATGTGTGTATAAGGTGTAGAATGTGTGACGTTTATTCTAATGGTAGACCAGTGATTTAGAAGCAAAGTCTGTAACATCATAGTGCTTAGCACACAACAGCACCATTTTTTCCGGACAGTGAACCTCACCCAGAAGATGACGACTTTCTCCAATCACTCGAACAAACAGGATGCTGGTAATCCGAT
>JACEFZ010014422.1:0-29090 GCA_014155875.1 Cepaea nemoralis
TTACTGAATGAATGAATGACGATAAGTGTGGATGAATTAATCTGTTAATAATAAAGGTTAATGTTTTAGATCTGGAGATGATAAATATTGACAATTTTTATCTGGTGAGGTGTAGGATTTCCGAATCTAGAAATAGAGCAAAGAAAATAGTTAGCTACATCTGGAAAATTCTCAATTAACTTCAAAAGAGATGTAAAGGCCTTGAAAATTGCAAGAACAATGCTTTTGACAAAGAAAAGTACATAGTTCTTTTCACAGATTTGAAGTCTGTTGTCTCAAGATAGAAGAGCAAAAACAATACAGAACTAGCAGACCTAAGAGCAGCACTACTTGGACTATATCAGAAATCCAAAAGTTTAAATACAGTGGATCTCATCTCATTTCAACACATCTGGAAATGAAGAGGAAGGTGGAAGACAATCTTAGTCTGGTTAGACAACCTGTGATGAGGCCAAGAGGTTTAGAAGAGGCACCTGTACAACCAGATGGGAATTGGAGCATCCAGGCTACCAGAAAGATGATGCATATTGCCAACTTCATAAACGTGAACAAGTAATAATCTTTAGACTCTGCAAAGGACACAACTGGTTGAAATACCACTTCTTCAGTAAACTAAAGATAGTAGTTGGTGATGAATGTGGTTGCAACTGGTAGAAGGATGGCTAAGCAATTTCTGCAAGAAGTGTCCAACATATGCAGAACACTGAAAATTATTATGACCTACATCTGCCCCATGACTTGAAAGAGTAATTATTGATACCAATCTTTAAGAAAGGAGACAAGTTATCACTCCTATCCACAAGCTATAAGATACTATCCGCGGTATTACTAAATAGACTAAAACCATATTCAGAACATATTAGGTGACTACCAGGCGGATTTCAGACAAAACAGATCAACACTAGATCAGATATTTATCTTACGACAAATAGCCGAGAAAAATTGGGAATATAAAAGAGATCTCCATAACATTTTTGTGGATTTTAAAAAGGCTTATGATAGTGTCCATAGGAATAGTCTATGGAATGCTATGCAGGAATTTGGAATACCAAGGAAGTTAATCAACATGACCAGACTATGCATGGAAGATACTTATAATATAGTAACATATAAAGGCAGGAAATCAGACCCTTTCCAAATAACATCTGGCTTGAAACAGGGTGATGCACTATCGCCACTCCTTTTCAATCTGGCTCTAGAGAAAGTTGTAAGGAAGGTAAAGGAGGAATGTGCTATTGGAGGAACATCCAGACTGCTTGGTTACGCAGATGATATAGATATTATAGGGGAAAATGAACAAAAGACATTGGAAATATTCACTCACTTAAAGGAAAAAGCTCAACAAATGGGGCTGGTTATCAACCAAGATAAGACAGAATATATGGTAATTTCAAGAGAAGGAACTGGCTAAAAACTCTGGCCACATACAAATAGATAATATGACCATTAAAAGAACAGAAACATACAAATACCTGGGTACAATCTTCAACTGCTCCAACATCATAAGGGAAGAAATACAAGCTAGAATCTACTCTGGAAATAAGATATACTATGCACTACAACACCTGCTAAAATCAAATGTGCTATCTCGTAACACCAAGATCACAATTACAAAACACTGATCAGACCAGTTGTGCTGTATGGCTCTGAAACCTGGAGTACAACTAAAGGAGACGAAGCCTTGTTACAAACCTTTGAGAACAAAGTCTTAAGACGCATCTTTGGGCCCATTAGGGATACACAAAGTGGAGAGTGGAAAAGAAGAAGCAACAAAGACATTTATGATCTGTTTAAGTCCCCGCTAATCACTGGTATCATGAAGGCTAATAGGCTGCAATGGCTGGGGGAATATAGAAAGAATGGAAGATAATAGGGAAACAAAACTCGCTTACACTCAAGAAATAAATGACCGTAGACCCCGAGGTAGACCAAGAAGACGGTGGAGAGATAATATATATACAGACCTACAAGCACTTGGAATCAACGACTGGCAAGAGAAGGTCCACCAGAGAGACGAATGGAGACGGATTGTATCTGCAGCAAAGAACCTCAATGGCTCGGAATGCTGAAGAAGAAGAAATCTGTTTCATTTGAAGATAAACTATGTGGAGATATCAACAAGCTCAAGTTGACTGATGCTTTCTATAAGTATATTTTGATCTCTGAAGTGAGAAGAAGAAGATCTGCTGATAATACATTTTGATGAATTAGGATCTATTTGACTGGTTTGCCTCTGAAATTAACTAGGTTTATAAAATGTGTAACAACAATTTCAATGGAAAATATCAAAAGGGCAGGTGGGAAACTCCTCGCTTGTGTTACTGAGGCCCATAAGAGAAGCAAATAATAGTGACACTGACCTATGCATGTTGTACGAGATGATTACTGCAATTGGTATGAGACTAGCTCCCACATCTCCTAGAAAACTTCAGCTACAAGATCCAACTGGCCATGTTCAAACCTACCAAGGGCTTGGCATGAGTTGACTGAGGTCCTATGCTTCATTGGGAGGTGAAAGGCAGAAGATGAAGAAGGTGGGGAACAGACTATGTGATTCTTATGTATCCATCTTTTCTTGAAAAGGAGGATGGAATTTACTTTACTTTTACCGTCATATCTTTGAATTTTGCATTTTCCTGTTGTTTTCATTTTAGCCAGTTTATAACTATTGGGTTGATTTGTATTTCTGCAGAAGTATCCACAGTATTACGAGGTGATTAAGAATCCCATAGACTTGAAGATGATTGCTACGAAGATCCAGACATCCAAATACAAGAATCTAGATGAACTGGAAAAGGACCTGCTGCTTATGGTTAAGAATGCAAAGACTTTTAATGAACCAAAGTCTCTGATATACAGGGTGAGGTTTTTGTCAATGATTAACTAAAGTGATTAATTTTCACTAAAGTATCTTATTTACAATGTGAAGTCTTTGTCAGTGATTAACGTTCACTAAAGGATCTTATTTACAATGTGAAGTCTTCATCAATGATTAACTAAAGTGATTAATGTTCACTAAACTATCTTATTTACAATGTGAAGTCTTTGTCAGTGATTAACTAAAGTGAGTAATGTTCACTAAAGTATCTTATGTACAATGTGAAGTCTTTGTCAGTGATTAACTAAAGTAATTAATGTTCACTTAAGTATCTTATTTACAATGTGAAGTCTTTGTCAGTGATTAATGTTCACTAAAGTTTCTTATTTACAATGTGAAGTCTTTGTCAGTGATTAACTTAAGTGACTAGTGTTCACTAAAGTATCATATTTACAATGTGAAGTCTTTGTCAGTGATTAACTAAAGTGATTAATGTTCACTTAAGTATCTTATTTACAATGTGAAGTCTTTGTCAATGATTAACATTCACTAAAGTTTCTTGTATAAAGGGTTAGGTTTTTGCCTTTGTTAAATAAAGTTTCTTACATTACAGGGAGGGACTTTGGTTAGTGATTAAGTAAACATTCACTGTGCTTTCTTATATAGGGGGATATCTTTGTTACTGATTGAATTAAGTAGTTGAGATTCACTCTAGTTTCTTACCTACAGGGGCAAGTCTCTTGTTGGTGAGTTAACTGAAGCAGTTAACATTCACTATAGTTTCTTAGATTGGGGGGAGGAGAAAGAGGTCTTTGTTGGTGAGTAACTAAAATAGTTAACATTCACTTTAGTTTCTTATATACAGGGGGAGGTCTTTGTCAGGGAGTTTCTCAAGTAAACATTCACTTTAAATTATTTACAGGGGGTGGTCTTTGTCAGGGAGTAACTCATGTAAACATTTACTTTAGCTTATATACGGGGGAGGTCTTTGGGAATAACTCAAGTAGTTAACATTCACTTTAGTCTTCTATATGCATGGGGAGGTTATTGTCAAGGAGTAAAGTGGTTAAAATCCACTAAGTTTCCTGTACACATCAGTGGTAAACTTATTGACTACATAATTATTTATAGGTTTGAAAATGTTAATGCCCATTTTAACATCGTTTGCAGGATGCTGTCACCATGAAAAAAGTAATAACAGAAAGAAAGCGAGAGCTGGAATACAAGAAATCAGGACAAGTTAAGACCAGTGAGAGACTGAGGTAAAGTATTACATTAAAATGTTTCTTATATGTCCCCCATATCGTAAACAAAGTTTTTTGGTTATTGGGGGTATTTCTGCCACGATGCTGCCTTACAATTTGTAGCGATTAGGAACAATATAAAAAGGATAGCTATAGGTTGTAGTCATTTATAGTAAACCGTTACCATGATGTTTAAGATCACCACACCCATGGAACATTGGAAGTTAACATATGTGAAATCTCTGGCATTTCATGCTAGTACAGATAAATCATGGAACTTAGAATATATAAAATCCCTTGCATTAAACACCATAACAGCAGTATCTGGTTTGGCATTGGCATTACGTTTAGCTCAGCTTGACTTTGTTAAATGGGTTTTAACTATCCTATTGTTTTTTGTTGTTGAGATTGGCATTACTTTTAGTTAGTTAGTTAGTCGACAGATCATCCTCGTTGCACATCGAACCATTCAGTCCATAAGTGCTCGGATCCCCTCCTCAGCAAATCCCGCAGCGTGTAGCGGCTAACGACGCCAGTTCTGTGTTGGTTTATCAATCTTCTTTGGCTTCCTGCGTAGTGTTCTTGTTTGGCCACCCCTCTTTTAATTTGCTGCTCCCGCAGTCTGGCCATTGTTGTAGATTCACAGTCATCACTTGGTTCTCGCAAAAGTCTCACTTCTCGTAGAGCATTCAGAATGTCAGCCTGGTCCATGGCGCGTCCGCCCTCCACAGTAGCCTCACCTGCGAGCTTGTCAGCCCGCTCATTTCCTTGTACTCCCGCATGACCTGGCACGAAGATGAAACTAATCTTTGCCAGCCGAGACCGCTTCAGAGGCAGCAACCATTCTCTTCGGATCGACCCCTCCTCTATCCTCTTGATCATGTTCATTGAGTCGCTAAGGAAACAAGCCCTAGTGAATGTCTGTGTCTCGAGCCATGTTATTGCTTTACTTACTGCCATGACTTCCATGGTCAGGCTACTTGTGGTTTCAGTGAAAGCACCAGAGTCCTCCTTCACAATTCTCCCTCCGGCCCGAGCTGTAAAGGCCCATGAGCTTCTCACATGTCGGACGACCGACCCATCTGTGTAGATGACCGCGTCACCGTCTAGCGAATTCTCGAAAATCAACGCTTGTACTTCAGCCTCAACAGCAGCCGGATTTTCTTGTCTGCATTTTCTATCTAGTTGGATGCAAACTGAAAAGGATGTGCAGAAGTCTGTTGGCACTTGCACCCACTCCTCGCCAGGTTCTAAGTCCTCAAGTGAACACACCTGTTGAAGAATGTCTTCGGCTTGACCCATCCACGACCGTCCTCTTTTTAACCTGCTGCCCTTCACCTTCCTAATTTCACTATGCAGTGGATGTTGTGTGTTTGCGTTAATTCTGAGGTAGGCGCGTGCCCTGCAAACTTGTATTCTCTCTTCAATGGTTGGAAAATCAAGAAGGTAGCGCATCGCCCTGCATGCTGTATCTCTTGTACATCCAAGAATAATGCGCATAGCTTCATTCTGTATCCTTTCCATCCTTTCTATCTGCTTATGGCTGAGAGTCAGGATTGCCATTGCATACTCCAAAACAGACATGACCAGCCCCTCGTACAGAAGACATAGATGGCGCTGCTCACAGTTTGCTGCCGCCATCACCCGCATCGCTGCCAAACCCCGCTTGGCCTTTGTTATCACCTGGTCTATGTGCACATTATAAGCAAGGCTTCGATCAAACCGTATCCCCAGGTAATTCATTGCCTGCGTTCTTTCCACCGTCTCTGAACACAGCATTACAGTTGGTGTTGGATTGTTGACAATATGATTATTCAACGAGAACCAAGTCACTGTTGCCTTTGTTGGGTTGACCATTGCCCCAGCTTCATCACACCAAGTACTTATGCGATTGAGTTCGGTTTGTAGTTCCACAGCAACCTCCTCTCTATCCTTACCCTGACGATACACTAAAACATCATCGGCATACGACAATGTCCTGCCAGGTCCAGTGATCTGCTCACTGGTGATTCTCACTGTGTAGGCGTTGAACAGTACCGGAGATAATGGTGATCCCTGTGGTAGGCCAGGATATATTGTTGTTGGTTCCGAAGTCCAACTGCCACATCTAAAAACTACTTTCCGTTGGTAGAGGGCTGCAGCGATCCAACTAAGGAGGAATGGACTTACGTTTAGTTCAAGAAGCTGAAACATTAAAAAATCCAGTGGTACTCTGTTGTATGCGTCCTCAAGATCAATCGCTGCAGCAACGGTTTCAGTGCCTGAGTGGAAACCTTCATAGACATCATGGGCAAAGACTGCTGCATTGGTCCAGGTTTCTCTTTTTGGACGGTACCCACCCAGGGTAGGTGGGAAAACACCTTGCCTCTCTAGTTGGCTTGATATTTTCCTGGCAATTACCTTCTCCAGCAGCTTGCCTATTGTATTCTGCATGGTTATAATTCGATATCCCTGAATTTTTTTGTGGTCTTTGTCAGGCTTCGGCAAGAGAATCAGATAGCTGTGTAACCATTCCTCCTTGATGCTAGCACTCCCTATACTGTTGTTGTACATGTCTGCTAGTTTCTCTAGCTCATTGTCGGTACACCTATTTATGTCGTCGTATCTTATGCCATCAGGACCTGGAGCACTGTTTTTTGATCGTCGAAGCACAGCCTTGATTTCTTTCACTGTCACTGTGTCTTCCTCCGAAGTGTTCTGGGCCTTGCATCTGTCTGAGGTGACCTCCTTGGCCAGATTTCGGCCTCCCATGTCTGTCTGATTGCCCTGCTCAAGGTAGCGTTCAAAGAGGGCTTTGCCCTTGTCCTCGTCAGTCCTCTGCCAGGTGAGGTCAGCACCTTGGAAGTCTGAAATGCTCTTATTCTTGACTACACCACTCATGCTTTTATGTAGTCGCCAGAACAATTTCAGTGACTTGTCTGTGCTTACTCTTTGACACACCTCTGCCCATTTTTCGCTTTTAACCACCTTGACCAGTTTTTTGAAATAGCTTACTTTTGTGTGCATCTCTCTTTCTAAGTGCAAGCAGGGACTAGGATGACCAGCTCTGTTCTTCTTGGCATTTTGCAATCTCCTTACAGCACTACGCTTATCCACCCAAGCCTTCTCCACCTCGAAACTCCACCACGGCATTACTTTTAGCTCAGCTTGACTTCGTTAAATGGGTTTTAACTATCCTATTCTTTTTTGTTATTGAGATTGGCATTACTTTTAGCTCAGCTTGACTTCGTTAAATGGGTTTTAACTATCCTATTCTTTTTTGTTGTTGAGATTGGCATTACTTTTAGCTCAACTTGACTTCGTTAAATGGGTTTTAACTATCCTATTCTTTTTTGCTGTTGAGATTGGCATTACTTTTAGCTCAGCTTGACTTCGTTAAATGGGTTTTAACTATCCTATCCTTTTGTTGTTGTTGAGATTGGCATTACTTTTAGCTCAGCTTGAATGAGTTTTAACTGTCCTATTCTTTTTTGTTGTCAGAACTAAAGACAAGAGCGTCATCCAAAAAATGTCTGCTGTTTGCGCAGCCCTCAAGTATCCTTCAGACATCGATGATGATGCCGCATCGTCTAGTCAGTTTGAAATGGATTCCGAGGGTGAGGAGGGAGGAAGTGGGCTTGTTGAAGATGACCCCCAGTGGATTCTCTATAACCACGTGAAGAATTTCACAAACTCTAAGGGCGAAGTGATTGCTGACACATTTCAGAAGCTACCAAGTAAAAAGTAAGCTATATGTGTATGTGTATATCTCAAATACTGCATCAGTTGCATTCATTGACTGGCTAGGAAATGCTGGTGTCTGTGGTTAAGGGATAGAGAAAGTGTTTCACAATCCCACATACTGGGTTTGAAATCAGATGCAGTCAGTGTTGAAGCAGGCCACTTCGCGTCGATTTTTAACAATTTTATGAGCATCAGTCATTCAGAAAGCAATGGCAAATTACCGAACAATAAAAGTTAGTTGCATATCTTTTATAGGACATCACATGTCAACCCCAGCATTTTTTGGGCTGTTTGTGATATCTTGGCAAGTTTAAATTCAGTAGTTTGCTATTGCTTTCTGAATGTCCGGCATTCATATCATATGCTTCCAAATTGCTGGCAGCTGTTTTGAATGCGGTATGCGGGATTGCAAATTGAGGCTACTGAACATAATGAAAAAAAATGCTGGGGTTGATTGCGATGTTCTGTAAAGGACATGCAATGAAGTAACTTGCCAGGAAAGAGCCACAGTAGTGATGGAGTGTTCAAATCCCCCTCAAGGCCAGATTGTTGTTCATCATGATCACATGGATCAGGGGTCATCCCGGACACAATGGAATTTGTACCAGACAGTTATGGGGGGGGGGGGGGGGGGGGGGGGGGGCTTGCATGATGCTACCTACATCATCTGTTGTGTGCTGTTTGGTTAAGAAAGTATAATAGATCCTTATGCTGTATACAAGAATGAGGGGAACTGCAGTAAAGCTTAAAAAGGCAATGAATGAATCACCCCAAAAAATGAGTAGTAGATTGTGAGCTTTACTAAAACACGATCTACAAGAGACAAATTGGACGTTGCGGCCAAAGCCTTCGTCAGCACAGGACAAACAAATACAAACCAACACAATGCTTGGAAAGACTGACACACGTAGGGCTCCAGTGGATTAATCCACTACATTAATTCACTGCAGTAGTCGTCACTACAATTAATCCACTGCATTAGTCCACTGGAGCCCTACGTGTGTCAGTCTTTCCAAGCAAGGACACAGAATCAGATGAGTACATTTAATTAGTTTCATAGTTTAATATTGTCATAGTGTGTTTCATGTAGGTTTGTGTTGGTTTGTATTTGTTTGTCCTGTGCTGACGAAGGCTTTGGCCGCAACGTCCAATTTGTCTCTTGTAGTCATGTTTTAGTAAAGCTCACAATCTACTACTTGTTTTTTTTGGGTGATTCATTCATTGCCTTATGCTGTATACAATAGTAAATAATGGCATAGAAGTATGGTCCTGTGCCTTTGACTTAATATAGGCTAGTGTATCTTCTTCTTTTGTTTGCTTGAATATTGTGTCTGCAATGTATGAAGTTATTTCTGTTTTAGTCCACTCAGTAGTCCATGGAGTTTATCTTCCACTGTTGTTTCTCTAGGCCTGAAGGTTTGCCTAGATATGTCATATTCTGGGCAGTCTTAAAGAATATTGTGTGCAGCACTAATCCAGATGTGCAGATGGTTAATTTGCCAATATTAAATTTTGTATAAATGTAGTGGCTAGTGATTAATAGCTGGCTGGCAGACAGGGGGACTGAGTTCAATCCCCTAAGAAGTGAAAGACCATTCCTTGCACAGTGTTGGGTATATGGTGTTGGCCCCCATATTTGTATGGACCCGTGGGACTTAATGTGTCATGTGGTCATTCTCATGCCGGCCACCTGTACTTCTCAGGACATTTCCTGCTGTCCCTGGAGGACTCCACGGTGAAGTGGTTAAGCCACCTGGCTCTCATTCTGAAGGTTATGGGTTTGTTTCCAGACTCCCATCATTCGGTTCACCAGTGTAGTTTTCTTGGAGACTTCTGAGGGTTGTACCAGGGCATGTTTAGCAGGCTGCTCTGTGGAAAGAGACCAAGCCAAATGGGACCAAACCCCTGCAGTGAAGTTGACCCTCTGATCTTTAAACCCGTCATGTTTTCCTGGTACCCATTTGGGACTGGGTTGACCCAGAAACCCAAGTCAGTTGAAAATAATCGCTTTGTTGGGGATTCAAATACTTAACTATCGACTACACACTAGACAAATGTATAAGCTCATTCATTTAACATTTATTTCTATTTATAGGTTCTATCCAGATTATTATAAAGAAATTAAAAAGCCGATGTCCATGAAAAAAATTCGCTATAAAATTGAGGTCAGTAGACTTGTATTTTTGTGTGTCATTTATTAGATTGTGGTGGTAACTTCCTCAGCAAAATAAATTGGTATAAAAGCCATTACCATAGGATACAACTATTCTTTGGGAGTGAGGACCCCATCATGCTGAACTAGCTTACAAGGAAGTAATGACCATGATGATGTCGCACAAGATATTCTCTGTGGACAGGTGGCATGGCTGGTTGGTGAATCCGCTGGAGGACTGAGTATTAACTCTGCAGTCTGATGTGTTGGAATTGAGGTCGTCTGAGCCCTGAAAAGGGCCTGCTTCTATCGGAGCAAGGTTGGTATAGGGACCTTCTTCTAGGCCTGGTACTGAAGTAAAATCTCCACCAGGAGTCAGACTTTCTACCTCTGTTACTTTTGCCCTGTAGATTCCAAAGTTTTTTTTACTT
Source organism: Cepaea nemoralis (assembly GCA_014155875.1). Taxonomy (NCBI): domain Eukaryota; kingdom Metazoa; phylum Mollusca; class Gastropoda; order Stylommatophora; family Helicidae; genus Cepaea; species Cepaea nemoralis. Next base: position 10,369 of record JACEFZ010014422.1, read on the forward strand.
ACACTGTTCTTAGCTTTTATCAATATGTGTCCTATCCAGCATCACTACCATTTTTTCACCTCTTGATTCACTGGTATTTGTTTAGTTCTCTCCGTGAGCTCCATATTGGTGATGCTGCTGACTTGTTCATGGTTGGTTGCATTTTGCAGCTAAAGTGGTTCTGAGAAATAGGGAAATCAGCCTCATGCCCCAGCCCTCCATCATTGCCCCTTATGTCATGTATGGCAGGTCACTGTGTCTTACGATTCTTGCTTCCCTTAAGGGTCCTGATAACACATGGCATCTCTTACATTATGCCTGGTAGGTTAGTGTTAATGTTTTAATGTTCTTTTCTTTTCCTTGCAATGCCGGTGAAACATGGGTGGAGATGCAATATGCTATATCATCGGACCATCATATTGAAATAAACACTGAAATCCTTTTTTTTTTTTTTTTAAAGGTTTCTGTGTGATTTGTTGCATTACTTTTTGGGGGATTATGATCTGTCTGTTTTTAGCTATTTATTGTTTACTGATAATGTTAATGGAAAGGGGTTTTGGTGAAAATGCTCACTTTTATCTTTTGTCTAGCTTTCGAGTCATATGTTAGTTTCATTTGTTTTTGGTATCCACTCAGTGTAAACTTGGAGGCAGTGGAGATGTGGTTTTTGAGATGAATATTGTGAAATCCTTGTACAGTCGGAGTAACTAACAGCGAGTTCCCGTAAGAGAATAATGACAGAAGAACATGTGACAACTATAAGAAAGAGACAAACAGTGTTCTTTGGTTATACAGTGAGATGAGAGGATTGGGGAGCATTCGTGACAACTGGAAAGATCACTGGTAAATGAGGCAGAGATAGACCGAAATAAATCATGCATGTTGGTCTAAGATAATGACATGGATGAATGTTATGAATAGAATTAATACAGAGCACCAAGGACTGAAATCTGTGGAGGGACATGAACACATGCTCTACTAGACAAAGCACATGATGGTGATAATCAGCCCACCATTGGTCATACTAGTTTCACTACATATTTCTATCAAAGTTTCTAGGTTTTCATTGCAAAATATGTAAGTAAGTTTGAAATGCCTTATTGAATTGTCAATCTTTCTGTTCAGATGAACATGTATGAGACATTGATGGATTTGGCACATGATTTGAATTTGACTTTTGAGAATGCCAAGAAGTATAATCAAGATGAATCACAGATTCACAAGGTTGGTCATCAATGTTGTATTGTTTCACACTTCTCTTAATTTTTATCTGTTGACCTGTTTGTTTTTTTGTTTTTTTTTGGAAATTCAACTGCAGTGTTTGTTCATTCTTACATAGACTTTCTTCTGCTACACTTGGTCTTGATTTTGTTTGGCAGTTTTACGCACAAACCGGCTGTGCGGCAAAGGGGTTATGAATGCAATTTGCAATCCCACATACCATGTTCAAAACAGCTGTGGATGATTTGGAAGCGGAGTGCTTTATGCTGGTTTTCATACAGTGGTATGAGTACTGGTTGTTCAGAAAGCAATAGCAAACCGCTGAACGTAAACTTGCCAAGAAATCACAAACAGCCAAAAATACTGGGATTGACTGCGACATCCTGTAAAGGATATGCTACTAACTTTAATGCACAAATTAAAAAAAAACTGATGATCTGACGATAGATAAAGCAATAGATGTATGAGTGTTAAGACTTTACTCATACTAGTTCATGACAAAATGAGATGCGACAGCCTATTCCATTGTCTTGGATTAGCAATCTTTGTGGTTTGCTGACCACTTCTTTAACCCTTCATACCTCAGTCGGTTGTGACTGTATGGTAATAAATGTTTGGGTGTGAAGGATTTACAATAGTCTCACATATCCACAACAGTACTAGCTCTATATAGCACTTTAACAATTTTTTTTGTCACTGCAGTTGGCATATTTTTATTTATATGTGTTTTCCATTTTGCAAAATCAGTCAGTAATAATAAAACATGATTTTACAGCATGCGGTGGTGCTTCAGAGAGTTATGATTGAGAAGCTGAAAGAAATGGAACCAGAGCTTGCGGTAAGAATTTTTATTTTGGTATTGTGGTGTATGACAGTTTAGTTTGGTTGTTATTTTTACCATGCTGCCACTTTATTCTGTGTTTGGATTTTGTGTTGTGTTTGGATGTCGTGTTTTGATTGTTAGATAACGCTTTCTTGTTCTCGTCGTTTCGTGTCCTGTGTACTTGTTTGTTGATGAAGAGTTTGATTGAAACTTTTGATTTTGTGTGTGTGTTGTTTTTCAAGCTCTCCAGTCACATTACATTGATATTTTCACTTTTAGTTTAATAGCAATAGCCTCATCTATGAGTACTGTCATGGCTGCATATGTTTGTTTGTTTACCTTAGTTACAGACTAGTTACAAGGCTGGTGGATAATATAAAGTTGTTTTTTATTTAGCATTTTGTAGAACTTAGAAATTTCTGAGTATCTTTAAGGATTTCTTCAGTTTCTGTATTATTCTTGTTGGAAGAAAATTGTTGCTGGAGTTGATTTACTGTACTTATGTCATCATCATCATGTGCCATGCTGATAAGTGTGGATGGTCATGTTTAGTAGATCAGCTCTGTGTTCCTGTCTTTACCATGCCATGTGGCCAAGCTATCCAGATTTTGACCTCTTTGCCTTCCCTTTGCTCTTTTCCCCTAAATCTTGCCAGTTGCCACCAATTTCTTCTCATAACGTGCCCACAAAATTGGACTGCCTACATTTAATTTCTCTAATCAATTTACGGTTTTCATTTGATTCTTGTAGGACTTGCTCATTGGTTTTTATGTCTGTCTGTTGTATTCTTTGCATTTTCCTCAGAAACCACATTTCTACAATCCTTAGATGTTTTTCAGATTGTCTGCTCATTGTCCATGCTTCACATCTATACAAAAGTACAGGTTCAATGTAGCAATTCAACAATCTTTTTCTCATTGCAATTGACATTTTTATTGGTCAATGTGTTTTCTGTCTTGCAAAAGGCAACCCATGCCATAGCGATTCTTGTTGTAATATTCAGTCCCATGGCTTACAAAAAGTTGCTTGAACATATCCAACCATAAAACTAGCCTTGTGACTGCTCATAAACATATTCTTCGGAAGTTAATATGGTGGTTTCTCCTTAACTTCCACATACACACAATAGACAATGCTATAAATATGTTATGGTACATTTTCACAGCTGCCATAGCGGCAGACAATTATGACCTACTCTTGATGATTTTCAACTACTTCAGGACCTTTAAAGAGAACAGTAAGAACATGAGACTTCTGTACACCCTCATCTGATAAGGCTTTTCATCCCATCCACTGCTACATGAATGTGGAGAGTAGAAGCAAGCAATTAGAACATTGAATCGAGGCCCTGAAAATCTATATACAGAAGAATAGATCATTTTTCATGGAAACCAACACAAAATATAGAAGTCTTAGAGAAGCTGGAAATGAATTGAGTTGCTGGAAGTAATTTAAAAAAACGAGACAAACACATTGGCCACACCCAAAGACATGAATCTCTTTTAAAAACCTTAGTGGGGGAAAAGTCAAAGACAGATGAGTAATAGGTAGGCAGCGTAGCAGTGATACATGCAAGCTGTGATCTTTAGTGTCATTTTGTTGGTAATTGATGTCCTCCTGCAGCTTGATGGAATGTTTGTTTGTGTGGGATTTGGTGTGATTTATATCAAGAAATATATCGTACATGTGTTTGAAGACCGGGGATATTATTGTGAAAAGTAATGAGTCAGGGTGATTCTTCTTGGTCACAAGAAGACAACACAGGAAAGTGAGTACGTACAAGGATTTATTTTAGGGGATTCTTGAGCAAACATTGGTATTTTAGTGCCAGAATGGAAACGTGGCTTGAAATCTCATACTATATCTACATGTATTGTAACTGGGAAACGTGGCTTGAAATCTCATACTATATCTACATGTATTGTAACTGGGAAACGTGGCTTGAAATCTCATACTATATCTACATGTATTGTAACTGGGAAATGTTGGTGCATACAGGATCATTTGTTTCCAGGTTTGAGGGATTGGAGTGTTCTGTTGATTAGGATAGTTTTAGGGAGCAGAGCCGGTGATTAACGGACAGCAGTGATGATCCCTAATGCTGTCTTTATAAGGCAGTGGTTCATGGTGATGGGCTCGACAGTGGCCTGAGTAAAATCCTGAGCTGTAAGGGGAGCAGAGGCTGAGGGGTTCAGGTGTTTGCCTCAGACTCTGGAAGTCCTGGGTTCGGTCTCAGTGTAGGGCTGGAATTTTTCCTAAAACCACTGGTGTTTAATGATATCTTGAATAGTGAGATTGGTCATCCACCGTTCTCAGATAAGGGTGAAATTAGGAGTTCCTGTATGCAAATCGTGCATATTAAAAATGTTATGGCAGTTGAAGGAAAGCTAGCCCACATATAAAAATCAGTCCAGTGTGGACTACACTCAAGTTCAAAGCGTGCGAATGAAACAGAATTGATATATATAATTTGTCTCTTCTATTCCTCACCTATCCTATCCTAAGTTATAAAAGACAATAAGACCTTCCAGTTGGCTGTCATGCCATTAGAAGACACAACAATTAGGTACTTCAAGCTCCACTGCAGAAAAGGGAAGATGATAAATGAATGGTATCCTAAGAATATAGGGGAGTATTGGATGAGAGGTTGCAGTGTCCACCTGAAGCTCAGAAGCTTCCAAGTTCAATCAGCATAGGGTTGGGAGTTTTTACAAGAACTACTGATATCTAATGATAACATTCATCTCCCTGATTTCTTGATCTCTTGGGTAGTGTAATTGGATATCTAGCCTTCTCAGATAAGGAAAAAAAAACAGCAGGTTCTGTGCACAAGCTACGCATGTTAAGAATCCCACGGGAGTTGAAAATCCTAAGGAGTAGGGCATTAGACCACTGCCTTGGTAAAATGTTTAGCAAAGAGAAACCTAGCCACAGGTTTACCTCAGACTTAACCCAGTCTAGAAGAATAAAACCTGACACAAATACGTACTGAAGTCGGACACACTGACTTTGAGGTGCATGACTAGGTGTTATGCTCTCATCTCAAGAAGAAGAAGATGAAGATATAATAAGACTGTGAATAATATGGTTACACAGTTCTCCTAAAATTCTTTGGGTGAGTGTATGTCTGTCTTCTTGGTACTCCAGGAAGAGTTGAAGGATGAGGGAGAGGATGACAAGGTCAAAGAGGAAGAAGAAAATATTGCTGGGGAGCGGGTGAGTTATCTTCCCCTAATCAACACCTTTGTTATCCTTTTCCCTGAGTGCACCTTTGTTGTCTCTGGTTAAATGATGGTTTATCATAACTAGCCTGCTGTTATGTTCCTGCCTGCATGCACAGGGTGGTCTCAACATTACACACCATTTGCTGTTATATTTTAACATTTCTGACCAAATTCTTGTTATACTTAACATTTCCGACCAAGTTGTTGTTATATATAACATTTACGACCAGCGTGCTGTTATATTTAACATTTACCACTATATTGCTGTTATTTTTAACATTTATGACTAAATTGCTGTGAAAAATTTGTCATCAAATTTGCTTTATTACAAATTTTCAGCCAGTTTGCAGCAGATCATCATACTCATCATGCGCCCTGCTAGAGATCTTCATGTCTCTCTGTATAGATCTTGGTCCTTGGTGCCCTGCTAGAGATCTTCATGTCTCTCTGTATAGATCTTAGTCTTTGGTGCTCTGTTTGAGATCTTCATATCTCTTTGCATAGATCTTGGTCCTTGGTGCTCTGCTTGAGATCTTCATGTCTCTCTGGATAGATCTTGGTCCTTGGTGCTCTGCTTAAGATCTTCATGTCTCTCTGCATAGATCTTGGTCCTTGGTGCTCTGCTTAAGATCTTCATGTCTCTCTGCATAGATCTTGGTCCTTGGTGCTCTGTTTGAGATCTTCATGTCTCTTTGCATAGATCTTGGTCCTTGGTGCTCTGCTTGAGATCTTCATGTCTCTCTGTATAGATCTTGGTCCTTGGTGCTCTGCTTGAGATCTTCATGTCTCTCTGCATAGATCTTGGTCCTTGGTGCTCTGCTTGAGATCTTCATGTCTCTCTGCATAGATCTTGGTCCTTGCTGCTCTGTTTGAGATCTTCATGTCTCTCTGCATAAATCTTGGTCCTTGGTGCTCTGCTTGAGATCTTCATGTCTCTCTGCAGAGATCTTGGTCCTTGGTGCTCTGCTTGAGATCTTCATGTCTCTCTGCAGAGATCTTGGTCCTTAGTGCTCTGCTTGAGATCTTCATGTCTCTTTGCATAGATCTTGGTCCTTGGTGCTCTGTTTGAGATCTTCATGTCTCTTTGCATAGATCTTGGTCTTTGGTGCTCTGTTTGAGATCTTCATGTCTCTCTGCATAGATCTTGGTCCTTGGTGCCCTGCTTGAGATCTTCATGTCTCTTTGCATAGATCTTGGTCCTTGGTGCTCTATTTGAGATCTTCATGTTTCTCTGCATAGATCTTGGTCCTTGGTGCTCTATTTGAGATCTTCATGTCTCTCTGCATAGATCTTGGTCCTTGGTGCTCTGCTTGAGATCTTCATGTCTCTCTGCATAGATCTTGGTCCTTGGTGCTCTGGATCAACTCTGTTGATGATATGCCTCCATGCCACCATCTCAACCTATCCAGCATACTTTCTCTCGGTATGTCTCTTCTCCCACTCTTTATGGTCATCATGGTATTTTACAGTGCTTCTTATGATATGACCAAAGACTGTAGCTTGTCTCATTCTAATATTGTATATAACATTCTGCTTTTATTGGCCTCCTCCAGACAATCGTTAGTTACTCTGACAGTCCAAGGTATTTACAACATTCGTCCCAGGAACCACATTTCCATTGCTTCTAAAATCTTCCTATTTTGTCCATTCACTTTCCATGATTCACTGCCATAATACTTTGTTGTAAAAACATTATCCAAGCATGTATCTGAGCATCTAGATTTTCAATGTATTTTGTGACCATGATGAAATAGTTGTGTTAGAGAGTATTCAAAAAAGCGTCTGGGCCTTTTGTTGATGTATGGGCATATTAGAGAGAATTTGTAACCAGTTTCTTCCACAGAAGTCTTAGCACGCCCGTATGTCCACATATAAGTTGTCATTGATCCGCTGACATTGTCTTTGACATCAGTTGTTGCCTTCTTAAGACCAAATGCTTTCATCTAATTATGGTTGTGGGTTCATCATTGGTTTGTGTATGATGCCTTCTTAAAAACCAGGATTCATTGTTTTGCTTTATTTTATGTTGATTGACTTCAGCAGTAGTCATCTGATGAGATGTAGTGAAATATGTCAGACAGTAAATTGTAATGAATGAATCAATAACAATTAGAAGTAGTATCAGTATTACTTAAACATGATCACTGTCATTGATCATGATCACTGTGATATTGTTATAATTCGAACCATTAGTGAATTGATAAAAGTTTGCCTGGTTGGATATATTACCAGTCATGACCCCATTTCAAGAGGGAGCCTGGATAGCGTGGGGTAGCTGGACACTTGCCTGGTTGGATATATTACCAGTCATGATCCCTTTCAAGAGGGAGCCCGGATAGCGTGGTAGCTGGACACTTGCCTGGTTGGATATATTATCAGTCATGATCCCTTGCAAGAGGCAGCCTGGATAGCTTGGTAGCTGGACACTTGCCTGGTTGGATATATTATCAGTCATGATCCCTTGCAAGAGGCAGCCTGGATAGCGTGGTAGCTGGACACTTGCCTGGTTGGGTATATTACCAGTCATGATCCCTTGCAAGAGGCAGCCTGGATAGCGTGGTAGCTGGACACTTGCCTGGTTGGATATATTATCAGTCATGATCCCTTGCAAGAGGCAGCCTGGATAGTATGGTAGCTGGACACTTGCCTGGTTGGATATATTACCAGTCATGATCCCTTGCAAGAGGCAGCCTGGATAGCATGGTAGCGGGACACTTGCCTGGTTGGATATATTACCAGTCATGATCCCTTGCAAGAGGCAGCCTGGATAGCATGGGGTAGCTGGACACTTGCCTGGTGGTCATGGGTTTAGTCCACTGCTGGATGAATTCATTATGAACAAACTGACCTGGGTTCCTGGGGGGTGGACCCAGCCTGACATGGGTACCAGGAATATCTGGGAAGTCAAGGCAGCTGGCAGGGCATTGACCCCATCTCCCACCCAGCACTGGTGGGTCTGTGAGAATGTGTCTAGCACCACAGGTCCGACGGGCCCTTGTCATCAAGTGCAGTGCTGATTGGTGTGGGCGGTCATAGGTCTCCACATCTTGCAATCTCCAATGACATGTATACAATTCATGCCATGATACAAGGCAGACAAGAATTTTCTCTCGCTGTCTTCTTCTACCTTCCTTTCCACAAATTGTCTCAGTTGTCACATCATGTTCCAGTTTTTGTGTTCTCATAATGTGGCCAAAAAATGGAGACTGTTGTTACTGATGTTTGTTATAAGTTGTCTTTGTGACTTACCCTCCCTCAAAATGTCCAGATAGTGAGCTTTGAACAGAGTCCTATTTTTAAAAAAAAACAACCCAGTAAAGATAATCCTCCAAAGAACAATTGAAGGGTAATGGAGAAGAAGATGACAAATAAAACATGTTGGATTCGAAACATTAAGAACGGCGAGTCACAGCATCTCACACCCACAGGTTTTGGTAAGGAATATTGAGCGACTGAGTCTGATTCTTCCATCATGGACCCCTGCGACCCACAATTTGGTTTAAGGGTTGATGATGATCATGATGATCATGAGTCTGCACCCAATAGGCTGAACATCTGAGTTATAATATTGTTCTTTTATAGAAAGAGGATGATGAACTTCAGTTAGAGGATGATGTGTCGACTACCCCAGCTAACCGCGGCAGAAATCGCAAGTCCAGCCTGGCACTGGCCATCACTCCAGACAGCGAGAAGAAGAAGTCACACAAGAAATCTGTAGATGACAACTTGAGGAAGCGAGTGCGGATGTTGTTTTCTACCATCTATGACTACAGCGTAAGTTATTTCTCTTTTCACTGGTGTTCTTGTCTGTAATGGTAGTGTTAAGTCCATTTTGTTATCAAATTTTCTTTGCAGCATTGCTTTAAGTTATTCCATTTTCCTTAAAATTATTTTTGTTTGCAACATTTAAGATATTTTCTTTATCTTCACCTGAAACATTTGTATAAATTATTCCCTTTATCATAAAGTTTTCATTGTTTGCCACATTGATTAACCCTTTACCGGGCAGACATTTGTCTGTTTTGTAGCCCTGAACAGGGCAAGAAGAATTTTGAGGTTCGGTAAAATTTTGCGTTATGTTAGTAAAAATATCACATATAAGTTGGTAGTCAACAGATTTTAGTCAAATAAACAGCAAAATGAAGGGAAAAGCATGCAGAATATTTTACTCATATGAATGATGCCACTAATCCACACATGAACACAAATATTAACAGAATACAACATATTGTTTGTGATTGTCAGTCATCTATACAGCAATTTACAAACACATTTTCAGAATCATAATCACTTTCTTTAAAGTCCGACTCACGACTGCTAACGCAAAGTAACGCTGATCACTGATATCTAGCTCCGATTAATAGTCAACTTCGTGCCTTTCAATGTCACTTAAATTGAACCCAGCGAAATCTCCGCTATCACTTGAAGAATCGTCGAAATCCATTTTGAAATACAAAGCGTAAAACCCACAAAAACTATTTTAAAATCCGTTCAAATTCAAAGTACACACTTGCGAATGGCAGCCACGTTGTCAAGCTATCGGCAAAACTGAAAGTAGACAATCGGAAGTCTTGGAAAGCCACGAAGATCGCGTTTTTACAATGCATAATAGTCACGGACGCTTTCGGACAAATTGCCCGCTCCAGGGTAGAAACGTTCCCGGATGTTTTGCCTGGTAAAGGGTTAACATTATTTCTTGTTTTCTGAAGTTTTAATATCAGTAACATTTATACATGTTATTCCCTTTGTCAAGACATTTTCTTCACCTGCAACATTTGTATAAATTACTCCCTTTGTCACAACGTTTAATTTGCTTGCATCATTTGTATAATTTATTGCCATTTGCCTGAAACTTTCTACTCAGCAACATTGGTATAAAGTATTCCCTTTGTCGTGAAGTTTTCTTGTCTGCGGCAATGTGTAAATTCTTCCCTTTGTCATGATGTTGTTTTGTCTTCAACATTTGTATATGTGATTAAATAAAAATATTTGCATATCCTTTACAGGACATTGCTGTCAACATCAGAATCTTTCAGCTGATTGTTGATTTCTTGGCAAGATTATGCTCAGTAGTTTGCCATTGCTTTCTGGGCGGTCGGCTCACATACCCCGTAAGTTACCGAACGCAGTTCGAACCACTGCTGATTCTCACCGTCGTCACGTTACTTACGAGAGTATACGAGATTACGGAGTAAAGTCGCTAACCTCTAGGCCAGGAAGCTGGCATATGTGATTACCTTTGTCATTTAATCAGTTCTTTACAATAGAGCTTCTTAAAGCAAAAGTTGGGAACCCCATGATTGGTTCCCTAAAACAATGATGGGTCACGGACATATTTTTACGTTTTATTTGTTATATTATAGTTAAAAAGTCTTAAAAGTCGACAGGATTGATTTTATTGCCCTGGGTTTTAGCCCATATGGCGCGGTCTCTTTCCGCAGGGTGACCTGCCGAAAGCATCACAAAAAGCACAAATTCCATATCCCCAGGTTGATTTTGTGGGTGATTTTACATTCAGTAGTTTGCCATTGATTTCTGAACAAGAAGTAACATTTAAGCCCACCTGACTGATGTAATGGGGGGTCGAATCCCCTATCCTGCCATCAGGGAACTGGAAGTTTAAGAGTTAGAGTGCATAAGCCCAGCTGAAATTTGTACCATGTATCGCAAAGTTTTCTGTAGTTTGGGTTAGTGTTATGTTTCTTAGAATGAGATTTCTGGTCTACTGTTTTTTATTGTTTGTTGTCTCCAGTTTATAAAATATATATGTGACATCAGCTGGTTTTTATGAATTCTAAGGATCATATTTCAGTCTGATGATGTTACATAGACAATGGCAGGAGAGTGGTTGGACAAGGGTCCCATGCCTGCTCTCATCATTCGCTATGGGAACTAAAGACCTGTACCTCCGTGCACTCACTCCTACAAACATGTGATGGTCCAAACACTTCATATACTCACATCAGGTTCCTGCCATCGAAATATTTTCTGTTTAAAGTACTCACTAAAGTACTAAAGGTGAGAGGGTCGACTTCATTGCTCCTGGTCAACCTCACATTTGTTGTGGTCTCTCTCAGTGGAATGGTAAGCCACTTGCCAAGAGCATGGCACAATGCATCTCCTTAGTTCCAGCAATGACTCCCAAGAGTCTCAGGAAAAACTTCACTCATGATCTGATGATACAATCGTATTTTTACTAACTGTTTGGCTAGTTCATAATGAAAATGTAACACCTTGTGTTAGCATATGCCAGGAAGGCAAACATGAGGAAGAGATGTCAGGATGAAGTTGGATGTGCTGGCCAAAAGGCATAAATATCACAGCTGGGCTGGAAATAGATACAACACAACCACCAGCTTATGCTGGATGAATAAAGAAGAATCTGACATATTACAATGTGAATAGTTGGTGAGGAACAGTTGATTTGGGGAAAGGGAGGGGGAAGAGGGACAGCATAGTTGGAAATCAGTCTTGCACTTAAGATGACCTAAGTTCTTGTTCCCGGTAAGGCCAGTGAATTTTAACTTTCTGAGATAAAATACAAACTGCCATGCCTGATTACCACATTGAGACTGCCTTTTATCTCTTCAGCCCTTATCAGAATTTCCTGGCATAAACTGAAATGGCGCTATGCTGTAACGATAGTTTTTAGTTTTATATAGTTAGTTGCCTGGAGGAACTTAGCAGAGTTGGTAATTTGTCATTGTTTATGTGTTTCAGGATGTCAATGGCCGTTTGTTGAGGCCAATATTCATGGTGCTGCCTTCTAGGAAAGATTACCCAGACTATTACCAAGTCATCATGGAGCCCATTGACATGACGATGATTGAAGCTAAACTCAAGGCAGATAAGGTAATAGACCACGGGCGGGTGGCTGCAAATACATCTGATAGACAGCTGCACTGATGAAGTATAAGCAGTAGTTATCTGGTTGTCATACATTCTTTGGGGGGGATGTGGGATAGGGAGGAGCATGATCATTGACACCATTTGCAAGGCACTTGATGTTGATGACCTCATTAGGAACAGTGTGTTCTCCTCCATAAAGCCATGACTGTTAGTGTTATCTATATTTATGTTACGTGTGCGTGTGTGCTAGTGAGGGAGTGTGTGTGAGTGAGAGAGAGAGAGAGAGTCCCTAGCAATCCCCAGCCAGGCAGGATTATTGTCTCCAACCAGTACACTCTAGATCCACTCACAATTGTCTGGCAGGAACAGGTGACAAGAAGTGGCACTGGTCACCTTATCTTATATGTCGTGACCTGGAACATGTGAAAACCTAACATTTCACACCCCAGTGACAATATCTGCTATGGGACTACCGTTACCATTTAATTGATTGTGGTTGAATGTTGGTGACTTAGTAGCAAGCAGTGTGCTTGCAGCTTTGATGAAGCTCTATTGAGGCACAAGTCATCAACCAGCTCACCCCAAGACCATCTATCTGTTGCTGAGATTCTCCTGCTGAGATTCTCCTGGTATATATGGTGAAACTCTATTGGGCACAGTTCACCCAAGACCATCTATCTGTTGCTGAGATTCTCCTGGTATATTTGGGTGATGATTGGAGCACTTAAGGAGGTGTCCACATACAGAGGAGGTGATCTTTGATCAAGGTGGTACCAAGGTGAGACTGATCACATGACCCATTGAGTTCTGTGTGATCCAGAGAATATAAGCCTAGCACCATGTACCCAGTATAGCACAAAGGTGTGGAATGGGACCCTTATCTTTATTGTTTACTATTGCTCTCTGAGACAAATGTTACAAATATAGGGAAAAGGCTGCTGTTTTGTGGTGCTCTCTGGACAACGGGATTGTGAGCGCTCATGTCCCAAGCCTCGCGATAGATGGTAGAAATGTCAGCAGAGAGAACAAACTGAAGTATCTGGGGATCACATTTGACAGGAGCCTATCCTTCAAGGACCATGTGGAGACGGTTGTGACAAGATCTCAAAAGGGACTCAGTGCACTTAAGACTATGGCTGCAATGGACACAGAGCAGAGAATGCTTTTCACACTATACCAGCACTTGATCCTCTCAGTAATTGATTATGGATTAGGCCTGCTCACTGTCTCAGAGAGTCAGCTGGTGAAGTTATAGCGCATACAGAATGAAGCTATGCGGGTCATTCTGGGATGCACCAGAGACACCCCAGTAGTGTGTATGTCAATCAATCAATCAATACCTTGGACTGCCAGAGTAACTAACAATGATTGCCTGGAAGAGGCTAATGACACTAGAACATTATATACAACTATAATGATTGATGATTGATTGATTGATTCAGGAATCGACATCACAGCACTCGGGGCATTCCCACAAGTGCTCCGTCCCCATCCTCAGCAGCCAGCGAAGAGTTCCAACACCAATAGTACCAGTAGCAATCTGATTAGATGTCAGTCTCGCCTTTCCTCTGAGCGTTGAGCGTCGGCCAGATCCCCTCGTCACTCCTTACTGTCTCATTCTTGCCAGACCATGGTAATCTATTTGCTCCTCAGAGGTGTACACGTGCTCCCACAAGGCCGCAACCACGTCTGCCTCGTCATGTATCAATACTCCACCAAGTTTTGCAGAGCCAGCACTCTGTCTGCCTGTTCATTTCCCAGCACACCGGCATGCCCCGGAGAAAAGATCCAGGCGATGCTTGTCACCCGTGACCTCCGAAGCGAAGCAAGCCACTCTGGATGAAGCCTGCCCGTCCTCACCCTCGTCAGCATGCTTTCTGAGTCAGTTACAATCACGATGTATGTGTGTGTGTCGTATTCTCCATCCATTGGAGAGCCGCAGTGACTGCCTCCACCTCCATTCTTAAGCTGGATGTTGTGGTATCATATGCCAGGCTCTCCTGCACCAAATGTCGACCATTAGCTTTGGCTATGAACCCCCAGCCACTTCTCTCACCTCTTGACACCGAACCATCTGTGTAGATAATCACATCACCCGAGTGAGCATTGTCCTGAATTAGTTGCTGGATTTCCACTTCCGTGGCCCCTGCTGGCCACTCCCTGCACTCCCGGCTTAATGTGAGGCATACCTCAGAGTAGCTGCAGACACAGACCACCCACTGCATGAGGCGCTGGACGCAGTTAAGGGTCAGCGACTGATAAGAGGGAAATCATGGATGGCTCAGGTGGAGGATACGATCAGACAGGTGTGCATCTTGGAGAACATTAGGCGTGGAGAGGAGTGAGTCAGAGTGCCAGCAGAGCAGTCAGACTTGTGCAGAGTTATATACAATTATAAGAAAGAGATAAACAGATTTCATTGGTCATGTGATGAGAAGAGAGACGTTGGAGAATATTATGACAACTGGAAAGATTCGTGGGAAAAGAGGGAGAGACAAACCAAGAGAAATGATGCTGAATGGATTGAGATGGTGGTATGGAGAAATATCAGCAGAGTTGATCCAGAGCACCAAGGACCGAGATCTGTGGAGAGAAATGAACGCCTACATCAGTTGGCAGGGCACATGGTGATGATGATGCCCTGTGTTTCAACTGTGTGGTTGTATTTTGTGTTTCCATGGTGAAGTAATCAAGCCGCCAGCTTCATGCTCCGAAAGTCATGGGTTCGCTTTCAGACTCCATTATTTGGTTTCACGGTGCAATTTGTTGTGAGACCCTGGGGTCATTGCTGGTGATGTGGAGTTCGCGCTGTGTGCGGAGCTCAGCAGGCTGCTATGTAGAAAGAGACTGAGCCACATGGTCCAGTAAAGTTAATCCTTTACCCTTTACCTTTTATGTTAAATTTGATAGTTCTCTGAGTGACATGATGCTTTCACTCATTATCAGTACCTCAGCGAGCAAGCCCTGCTGTCAGACTTTGAGCTGATGTTCAACAATGCTCGCCACTACAACGAGGAAGGATCCCAGGTCTATCAGGATGCAGACTGCCTGGACAGGGCTCTGCGGGCCAAGTGGAAGCAGATGTCTCACACGGTCAAGACCCCAACCAGCAGAAGGTGAGCACTGCCATCAACCTCCTTTATTCTGTTTGTGTTGCTGTTTTTTTAAATTAATGTTCTGGTTAGGAAGATTGTGAGGATGGACAAAAGAAAGACGAGTAATACACAAGACATTTGACAGTTTGCTGTCTGGGGAGGAACAAAAGAGAAGTAATACACATGACATTTGACAGTTTGCTGCCTGAGCATGGACAAAAGATAAGTAATACACATGGCATTTGACATTTTGCTGTCTGAGGATGGACAGAAGACAAGTAATCACATGCTATTTGATAGTTTTCTGTCTGAGGATGGACAGAAGGCAAGTAATACACATGACATTTGATAGTTTTCTGTCAGAGGATGGACAGAAGACCAGTAATACACATGATATTTGATTGTTTTCTGTCTGAGGATGGACAAAAGACAAGTAATACACATAACATTTGACAGTTAGTTGCAGGCTGACACAGATGTTGGTGAATCAGAATAACAAAGACATCTGTGGCAGGCGTAGGTGTACGCATGTGCTGCAGCAACTGTCAGCATTCCTACCCTGGCATCTGCTGGGAGAGAGCTCGTGGGTGAATGCATGTGCTGGGAGAGAGCTCGTGGGTGAATGCATGTGCTGGGAGAGAGCTCGTGGGTGAATGCATGTGCTGGGAGAGAGCACGTGGGTGAATGCATGTGCTGGGAGAGAGCACGTGGGTGAATGCATGTGCTGGGAGAGAGCTCGTGGGTGAATGCATGTGCTGGGAGAGAGCACGTGGGTGAATACATCTGCTGGGAGAGAGCTCGTGGGTGAATGCATCTGCTGGGAAAGAGCTTGTGGGTGAATGCATGTGCATCAGCAACTACCAGCATTTCTACTCTGGTATCTGCTGGGAGAGAACTCGTGGGTGTATCCTGACTGCTGACATGTGGATTCTAATACATACTTTTTGTTTGACTATCCAGACATCTTATTTGAGCCAGACCTCAGCAGATGTCAGATCCTGCATTTGTTATGTATGTATGTAATCTGTTTTCACAGGTCCAAGTTATCAGAGTGCAACCCCTTGCTGGATAAGCTTCAGGACCTGTACGAGAGTGTCAGGGACTACCAGGATCGGTCTGGGCGAGCTCTTTCTTCTCCATTTATCAAGCTACCAAACAAAGCCGTAAGTGCAACAGACTTTCTCATACATGCCTTCCACTCAGTGAGCATGTGAGCTTGTGTCTTACTAACTGGCGCACTTATGTCTCTTCACACCCTTCATTTCTCAATGCTAATTCTCCTTCTTCTTTCAGTCACTTGAAATTTGTCTATATCTGCAATGTTGAGCTTATTATTTATTCATGTGCTGAATCAAGGCTGTCCATTATCTTTATCTCTTCTATTTCTCCACAGTAAATGGATTACGGACACAGTTTGAAACACAGCTGCGGACGTTTTGGCAGCAGACTGCCTTGCGTTGGGTTTTTTATAAAATGATATAAATGCCAGTCGTTCAGAAATCAGTGGCAAACTACTGAACGTAAAATTGCCGAGCGATCACAAACAGCCAAAAAATGCTGGGTTTGACTGCGACATACTGTAAAGGATATGCAACTAATGTTTTTAAACTTCTATTTATGATTCTGTGTGTCTCTTTACAATGTTCTCTACACTTATTACAATATATTCACGTTTTTTTCTCTTCTGTAATGAGTTTCCTTTGACATTATGGCCTCTGTTGAAACATCTTAATTTGACATTATTGCAGTCTGGGTATTTTGAACTTTCTTTTATAAAATGACATCTCTTTTATTTAACAGATTTACTTACTTGCTTACATTTTGTTCTGGGTTCACAGACATATGTTGCAGTAGTTCTGTGTAACACAGGAACTTTTTTTCTGATTTATGGCCCCATGAGATGTACACAAATAATGGCTGGATACCCAGTGAGATTCACACAGATACTGGCTGGACACCCCATGACATTCACACAGATACTTGTTGGGCACCCCATGAGATTGACTCAGATACTTGTTGGGCACCCCATGAGATTCACACAGATAATGGCTGGACACCCCATGAGATTCACACAGATAATGGCTGGACACCCCATGAGATTCACACAGATAATGGCTGGACACCCCATGAGATTCACACAGATAATGGCCGGACACCCCATGAGATTCACACAGACACTGGTTGGACACCCCATGAGATTCACACAGACACTGGCTGGACACTCCATGATATTCACATTAACACTCACATGTCTGCAGAAAAAGACTTGTGTTTGTACTTGGGAGTCTCCATGAAGAAGTGGTTATGCTCCGAAGCTCTTGGGTTTGATTCTGGGCTATGTTGTTCGGTTTACAAGTGCAATTTTCTCTTGGACTCCTGGGGGGTCATTGCCCATGCTTTGTGTGGCGTTCGGGCAGGCCTGCCTGCTGAGCCTGTGGACCTGGAATCAATCTCCTGTGAGGTGGGGAATTGTTCATGACCATGTGGTTTCAGGGTTGACAAAAATAAACAAAAGCCTAAACAAAAATATGTACTAGAACATGTTCTGGGAGGTAAGGTGGCTGGTGCAGTACTGACCTCATCAGCCATCTAGTGGTGTTTGGTCAAAAAATATAGGCCTAGTTTGCACATACTAGACATGGGAGTTTGCTGCTGTATGAATCAGAACAAGGGGAATGACTAAAACTGTTGCTAATAAACTACAGACACTCATTAATTGGTGTCTGTACAGAATAGAAGGAATAAAATGGTATAAGAGAATCAACAATGTGGAGCTTAGGGAGAGAACTAGACATGTCAGCAAATCAGGAGGTGCTGGGTAGTACTCACATTGAGAAAACCTGAACATAGTGTAGGTAGAAAGTTCTGCCATTCGAGCCCACAAGGCAAGCAAAATAGAGATGCAGCAAGTAGCAGAAGATGGGGCAGCTTGGTGTGAGTAGGTTGAGGACCTGTGTTTTCATTAGAGGGTAAAGAGAAGAAGAAGAAGACTAGATACCCTAGTATGCCACGATGACATGAGGATGGGGTTCTTTCTTGACACCTTTGTTTTCTAATTAATCATAAAGAAAATTGTGCTGTCTGCTGTAACTAATGTCTGTTTTCTGACACCCATTTCTCTAGGACTACCCAGATTATTATGAAGTGATCAAGCGTCCAATAGACATGCAGCGGATACAGCAGAAGATGATGTCTGGGCAGTACGACAGTGTAGAGGACATGGTGGCTGACTTTGTGCAGATGTTTGATAATGCCTGTAAATACAATGAACCTGAGTCGGTCATCTACAAGGTAGTGTTTGTGATGTGTGACTGTGCCAGACTGTGATGTGTGACTGTGCCAGAGTGTGATGTGTGGCTGTGCCAGAGTGTGATGTGTGGCTGTGCCAGAGTGTGATGTGTGGCTGTGCCAGAGTGTGATGTGTGGCTGTGCCAGAGTGTGATGTGTGGCTGTGCCAGAGTGTGATGTGTGACTGTGCCAGAGTGTGATGTGTGGCTGTGCCAGAGTGTGATGTGTGACTGTGCCAGAGTG
>JACEFZ010014423.1:0-31587 GCA_014155875.1 Cepaea nemoralis
GCCAAACCAAAGAGCTATGTGTCTCTTTTTTGTAGTAGTATATGCTGTTCTACGTCTCGCTCCTCGAAAGAAAAGATTTTTTGCATGTTACATACAAGAACCACTTCTACGAGTGTTTTTGCATGTTACATACGAGAACCACTTCTACGAGTGTTTTTGCATGTTACATACGAGAACCACTTCTACGAGTGTTGTTGCATTTTACATACGAGAACCACTTCAACGAGTGTTGTTGCATGTTACATACGAGAACCACTTCTACGAGTGTTGTTGCATTTTACATACGAGAACCACTTCAACGAGTGTTGTTGCATGTTACATACGAGAACCACTTCTACGAGTGTTTTTGCATGTTACATACGAGAACCACTTCTACGAGTGTTGTTGCATTTTACATACGAGAACCACTTCAACGAGTGTTGTTGCATGTTACATACGAGAACCACTTCTACCACTCATAGAACCACTTTTAGCATACGGCTGCGAATTCTGGACAATTAGTAAACAGACAAAAACATCCCCAGAAGCCTTGGAGATGTGGTTTCATCGATAAATGTTGACAAAATGAGCAATCAGGACGTTTTAAGGGAAACTGAGTCGCAAAGGCAACTTATTACAAACATCAGAAAGATGCATTTATCGGTTTTCGGCCACGTTATGTGAAGCCAAGAACTGGGACATGTTGTTACAACCGGAAAGATTTGCGGTAAGAGACATAGAGTAAGCCAGCGTGAGAAGATTCATGACAGTCTTGTGTCTTGTTACGGAAGGGGGTTAACACACGAATTGATCCATATCGTTGGAGATTGTAATTTGTGGAGAGGCATGATCGCCCACGCCAGCCGGCAAAGTACTGGATGATGATAATATTCTACTTTCATTAGCCCAATCCCGGCAGTTCTTATGCATTGCTCTGACAGTCTAAGATATTCGTAACATTAGAGAAAGAAACCACATTTTCGTTACTGCCAACTCTTTATAATGTGTCCATTTACAATCCATGATCCACTGCAATGAGAACAAGAGTGGTGAAGTGCTACATAGATCATGTATTTTGAGCAGGCAAGCTGAAAAAAAAACATCTAATGGCAAAAGGGATATGGTTTCTGAGGAAAATAAAAAGAATACCATGGACAGTCAGAAAAACCAATGAGCGAGTACTACAAGAAGCAGATGAAAACCGTAAACTGATTAGAGAAATAAATCCGAGTCAATCAACATTTTTGGACAAGTTATGGGAAGAAATAAACTAGAGGCTTTGGTGACAACTACCAAGATTGAGGAGAAAAAAACAAGGGGAAGGCAGAGAAGTACACATCAGGATGGTTTGTCCACGTGGCATGGTCTGGACAAGAATAAAAAGCTGATTCACAACTCTGGTGATCGTGTAAGATGGCAAAACTAACGGCCCACGCTTATCGGCATGGCATATGATGATGATTATTCACTACCATACAACAAAACAGGTTTTTTTTTTCCTTTAAATAATATTTCAGTACTCCCTTTCTTACATTCAATGACAGTGGCTTATTGCTTAAGATTCCTTTTAGTTTCCGAAGTGATCGTTTGCTCAACCTTCACTCATCATCATCAAGTACCATACCGATAGGTCATAGTTCACCATCTCACACGGTCACCAGAGATTCTAATCAGGTCTGTGTTCGTGTCTCGACCATGCCATGATGCAAAACCATCAAGATGTGTATCCTTTTGTCTTCCTCTTTCTCTCTTACCATCGCGCTTGCCAGTTGTTACTACATTTTTGAGTCAATTTCTCTTCATAACATTTCCCCAAAATCTTGACTGTCTACATCAAATTTCTCCAATCGATTTCCATTTTTCATTTTTCTCTTGAAGGACTGTCTGAAATGATTTTCTGTCCGTCCATGGTATTCTTTACATTTTTCTCAAAAAAAAAAAAAAAAAAACTTACATTGCTATAAGATTACTGACAGCATGTATCTTAATTGTCCATATGTCACACACGGATACAATAATATGCGTTCTTTATAGCACTTCAAATCTCATTGTTTCTCTCACTGCATTCGACACTTTTTATTGATAAGTATATTTGTTTGTTTTTTTCAGTTTGCAGAAGGCAATTTTTGCCTTGACAATTCTTGACCTAATCTCTGCAAGGCATCTTCCATCAGATGTTACGACTGTTCCGAGATAGTTCTACCGATTCACTTGTTTAATAATATTTCCATTCACATGGATCTTATAATGTGGTATGTCTTTGTTCTTGGAGACCACCATAATGTCTGTTTGCTTAAAATTAAATTCAAAACCCAGTTTCTTACTGTGTATAATAACCGCATCCAAGAAATGTTGTAGGTCTTGCTCGTTGTTGATAATCAATACTGTATCGTCTGCATATCTTCACTGCTGCATACAAAAAGATTAAATATTAATTGTCTTCTACGGTTGTTACAATTACGAGCATATTTTGTTCCACGATTGTTACACCTACAAGTATATTTTGCTCTAAGATTCTTACACCTACGAGTATAATTAGTTCTGCGATTGTTACAATTACGAGTATATCTTGTTCTACGATTGTTACAACTACGAATATATCTTGTTCTACGAATGTTACAACTACGAGTATATCTTATTCTACGATTGTTACAACTACGAGTATATTTTGTTCTACGATTGTTACAACTACGAGTATACCTTTTTGCTACGATTTTTACAACTACGAGAATATCTTGTTCTACGATTGTTATAACTACGAGTATATCTTGTTCTACGATTGTTATAACTACGAATATATCTTGTTCCACGATTGTTACAACTACGAGTATATCTTGTTCTAGGATTGTTACAACTACGAGTACATTTTGTTCTAGGATTGCTACAACTACGAGTATATTTTGTTCCAGGATTGTTACAACTACGAGTATATTTTCTTCTATTATTGTTACAACTACGAGTATATTTTACTCTATGATTGTTACAACTACGAGTATATTTTGTTCTAGGATTGTTACAACTACGAGTGTATTTTGTTCTAGGATTGTTACAACTTTGAGTATATCTTGTTCTAGGATTGTTACAACTACGAGTATATTTTGTTCTAGGATTGTTACAGCTACGAGTATATTTTGTTCTAGGATTGTTACAACTTACGAGAATATTGATTTAAAACTATAAATGAGGTCAGCATAGCCGGATGGATAAGAGCGCTTGTTCTTAAACATCCGGTGTGCTTATTCCGAGGTAGCGGGTCTAACCCCATACCGTCAGTTGGACTAAAATGTTGACTTCTTGTCTTGAGATGGGGACGTAAATTTTAAGTGCCTCTAAAGTTAGAGTGGGTTCCCCTGAAGGCGAGGGACACTGGTAATAGGGAAAGCTAATCCACACGCACAAATCAGTCCAGTGCACTAGAAGTATTAGCTTGTAAGTGGACTACTCTTGAGTTCAAAGCGAGCGAGCGCAAAGGAAAAAAACCATAGTAAACACAAGAGATGTGTACCAGACAGGGCAAAACGAAACAGACAAAAAATGTTCAGTAGGAATTATCCCGTCATAAATATTTGCGAACTACGCCCGTCAAATACTGACTAGCCGGGAGCGCTAGCATAGTTGATAGGGAACCGCTCTGGTAACTCCTTGTGCATAGTCGGACGTGGGTTCGACGTCTGGGTTCGTCGCTTGTCAAAGTGAGGTCAAGATTGACCACCTACTCTCCCTTGCACTCAAACCTACAAATTGTGATGGCTCTATCATAACACTGACCTATATTAGACAGCAGCTTCTGGTCAAGTTACTTATTATTGATATTTATCAACACTGGCTCTCCTGTTGTTGCTTGTTAATATCCTAGCTACAGTTAACGTGTACCTTCTACATCACATATGTCAGAGAAGATATAACCAGGGAGCAATACGATGCCCTAAATATCAGTAGTCATGAAATACCAGAAATTCGATATGCTGGTGATAAAGTATTACTATCCACACAGAATGTTATAGAAAACCTAATAACCTCAATCCAAAAGAATAATGAAAATAACAAACAATTTATATCTTAACATATCAAAAACAAAGATAATGCATGCAGATACAACTATTATGCAGAAAGAAGTATATGTTAATGAGGATACATTGGAGGTGGTTGAGAATTTCGAATATATTGGGCCATTGATTACCGACAATGGTTACACAATGAAAGAAATTAGTAGACGACTGTTAATGTATCTTCAAAGACTTAACAACTGAATAAATTATGGAGTGGGACGATTAGAACTACAAAAATTAGATTTTTAAGAGCATCTTTCCAAATACAACATGCGCCAATGAGACCTGGGCACTTACAAAACAAGGTTGACAGATCATGAATGCCTTTGAATATAAATATTATAGATGGGTTCATGACAGAATTACAATGTCTACTATCTGCATTCTCCAATGCTTGTTCCGAATTTGGTTTAACAATTAGCAAATAGAAGACACAGATTATGTCACAAGGTGCACATGGGGTACCATCAATCTTTGTTGACGACGCCGAACTAGAGATGGTAGACCATTTTACATATCTAGGATCAGTTGTAAATAGCAAATTATCCCTAGATCAGGAAATCAACATCCGGATTGGTAAAGCAGCAACAACAATGAACAGGTTAAGAAAAAGACTCCGGGAGAACAGGAAGCTTACTGCCAAAACAAAAGTCCTTGTCTATCAAACATGTGTCCTTTGTACTCTTCTTTATGGAGTGAAACCTGGACAACTTACTCACACCAAGAGAAACGTTTAAACAGCTTTCATATGCGGTGTCTGCGAAGAATTCTTGGTATTGAGTGGCAAGACAAAATCACAAATACTGAAGTATTGGAAAGATCAGGTTGTGTGACGGTTTATTCCATGCTCAGTCTTCGTAGACTTAGATGGATAGGACATCTTAGGAGGATGGATGATGGTAGAATACAAAAGGACATCTTTTTTGGTGAATTACAGATGGGTAAGAGATCTCAGGGTCGGCCTCTACTACGATACAAAGATGTGTGTAAGCGGGACATGATTGATACAGGCATTGATAATGCACATTGGGAGCAAGTCGCCGCTGAACGTGTTGCATGGAGGGCAAACATCAGAAATGGAATAAAGACAAAGGAGAAAATTATTGCAGATAAGTCACACACCGAGCGTGTGAGACGTAAGATGGTGCATGCTGGTGGAAATAACCACGTGTTCACATGCACCCAGTGTGAACGAACATTTACAGCGCGAATTGGCCTTACCAGTCACATTCGCTACCGCCATGGGTAAAAGTTATTATGCCTTTTTGAAGCACAAACTATCGTCTGTCAAGACGGCAAGGTGCCAATGAAGATGGGTTCTAAGAATATATTGGATAAAGAAAAGAACAAATATATCCATACTTCAAGGACTGAATATTGAAGAAGGTTGACTATTAAAGACAATAAAACAAAGAAAATTGAAATATTTTGGTTATTTGAAACGTCATGAAAGTTTGGAGAGAATAATAATGGAAGGGTATATGCCTGGGAAGAGAGGAAGAGGAAGGCATAAGAGAAGCTGGGTACATGATATGGCGGATGATCTCCAGATAGGTGTATCGGACGCGGGACATCTTGCTTATGATCGAGAAGTTTTCCGGAAGGTTGTTATGGGAGCGCGATTCTGCAAAGATCGTGCTACTGAATGAATGAATGAATATTACATATCTTTCATATTCACTCAGACATACATTGGCTTCTGTCCCCAAATTAAAAACTACTCAGTACTGTTCATTCTATAATTGTCTAGTTTAATGGTCCGCACATGTTGTTCTCAGACTGTATGATATCTGCAAATAAGTTTCACAGATAATTAAGAAAATAGTCAATCACAAATAGTAGTAATTAGATGTAGCATTAACGATAATTAAATGTAGACAGCAAAGATAATTAAGATGTAGACAGCAAAGATAATTAGACAGCAAAGATGATTAATGTATAGTCATAACAAGTAGATGTAATCAGTGAAGATGATTAGATGTAGATAGCAAACATAATTAGATGCAGACACAATGATAATTAGATGTATATAGTCATGATAACTAGATGAAATCATTCAAGATAATTAGATGCAGACGGTCAAGGTAATGTGGCATGGACAGTCAAAATCATTACATTTATGCAATCAAGATTACTAGATAAAAGCAGAGAAGATTTCTGGGATATGTGATAAGAAAAGAACAACTGAAAACATAGTGACAACTGGCATACGTTATGGCCTCAAATCAAGAGGAAAACACATATATAAAAATAAAGATGGTTTGGCCAAATGATATATGCAAGGTGCAAGAACAGATACCTGAACCCAGATAGGAAATCATATCTAATAGTTATCCTTGTTGATCGCCTTGTCACGTGATGCCAATGATTCATATTATTACACTGGGCTGTCTTCAGATCCTGAATTGATAGTGATAAGACATCCATCATCTCTATCCATGTGTGAAAGGCAGTATTATCTGTACGTCCGTACATGTATGATGCTCGTGTGTGATATGTTTGATGTATATGTGCCTGTGTACGATATGTATATATGTCGACGTGTACGATATAGATTTAGATAGCTTTAACGTTTGAGAGAGAATTGTTAAGGAAGACAGGAGATTTTGCCGTGGCTACGAGCAGCTTAACCCTGGAGAACGTAGCAGTAACTAAGACAATGGCGAGGCCGGAGACACATAATTTCACACTGGTATGTTTCCTCAGTGAGTCTATGAGTATGCAAAGCTGGATCGGGATTGACTGAACTAATATACAAGGGGGGTTCAAATGAAAACCTTAATTTTTTTTTTTTCATGTGTGTGAATATATTCTGAAAAGGTAACGAACACATGTATCATTCTTTCGATGTAGTCACCACTGCGTTCAATACAAGTTCTCCAGCACTGATAAAGGTCTTTGATTCCTGTTAAAATATCTACTCTGGGGTCACTACTCGGTGTGCCTGACCCGGTCGTGAACAGTCTGTCACGGAAGTTACGCCGTTTTTATACTTCCAACTCCACCCACATACTTGCTGGACTGACAGGCATGTATCACCATACTGAACCTTCTTCGGCGATGCATTTCTATAGGTTTCACTCCTTCATTGATCGAGACACGGATAACCGAACGCTGCTCCTCTTTGGTGCATGTCAAATGTGGGGAGGCCATCTTTAAACTGTCCTTATGACGACACAGTGTTCGTCTGCACAGTGATGCCACGTTTTTGACGCTCTTGACATTCTTGCCAACAATATTGACATGTTACAAGAAAATGGCTGTTGTACTTATGATCACATTTTTAAAGTTTTCATTTGATGCCGCCTCGTGTGTGTGCGTGCGTGTTTGCGTGCGTGTTTGCGTGCGTGCGCGCGCGTGTGTGTGTGTAAAATGATGCGGATTACAGAACATTAACCGTTTATAACGCAAGCTTTTAACTTGTAATAACCCATTTTCAGCGCCCTGCCAAAGGGAGACAACCTTATAACTTTAAAGGGAGATAAGTAGCTTTTGTCTCCATTAAAAGGCCATCCAGAATTTAGGGGATTTAATTCAGGAGATATGAACTTAAATGTATTTTGACAATGTGTTGGGATTTGTCGTCGGTACAGACACGTCTGTCACGCGCACTTCATATTTCAGGTCGTTAAGATTAAATAGCAGACAGTATGTGCTCGACGTGAGCGAAGAACTGTGATATATTCTTCTTGTATTTTATGTCCTGTAAAAGTACTGGACAGTTTCGGTCATAGATCATAACCTTAGGAAGGGATAATCCCAAATGCACCTCCACGTGGTTGAGGGTGGAAACACAGCACGGTGTGGCTAACGCAGCACTGCGGACCGAGTATCCACCGGATTAAGTGGACAACTCTGCAGCTGACAGTCGGAAATGGCTGTCAAAGGCAGAGGTAAAAGACCACCATGTGGATGTGGAAGGCAAGAGGAAACCGCCACATTAACTTCCCAAGATTTCATTGCAACACAAATTTCAGGGATGGTGAACGACGTTGTCATGATCTTAAATTATATGGACATTTGGCTTGCTCTCTCAGAACAGGGGTGAAACAATCATACACTTTCAATGATCGAACTCTCACGCACAGCCACGTGAAGTAAGCCTTTTATTCCGGTAAACTATTCACTTTAAGACCATTCGTGAACTAGTTGCATTATCACAATACGAAGTATATACATTAACACATCTTATATTAATACAATCATGACTCTCTCTCTCTCTCTCTCTCTCTCTCTCTCTCTCTCTCTCTCTCTCTCTCTCTCTCTCTCTCTCTCTCTCTCTCTCTCTCTCAGGCTCAAACACAATCCACTCTACTAGTCAGCCACGCTATCTCACTATAGTTAGAGAATACACACATAACCCTCTCTGTCCGTCCTGTCTCGCTGTCCGCAACCCGTCTGCCCAACACAGGTATTCTTGGTCAGAACTTTCCTTCTCACCCCTCGTGCGTCTCGTGTATCGCGATGACCAATGGGCGGCAATCGCGTCGTGGCTAGCTGGCACTCGGTGATACCTTGCCGCCGGTGGTGTTGACCTGTCGTAAGTTGTCGTTCACCTACAAGCTATGGAGATCCTGACACTCTCCCCCCGCCCTCCTGTATGAAAGGGTAACCTTTCATCATATGGGTGGTTATTCATAGTCTTAGTTTATAATGCAATTATAAGTCAGGATGGAATAGATGCTTATCCTGACGGATTGTAACGTGGTATATTTATAGGGTGCTATCTGCTTGGCAGTGATGCATATATATATATATATATATATATATATATATATATATATATATATATATATATATATATATATATATATATATATATATATATATATATATATATATATATAATTCATTCAGTTCTGCCAATAGGCTACTTGCATCAAGTATTGTCCCCTAGTTGGATGATTACTTTGTTTGACAATGGACTCGGCACAGACCGGAAGTTAACAGCGATTGACGCTATCTTTCAAGCTACGCCCCTCCTCACAACAAACGACATGTTAGGCTTTAAATCGTCAACTTGTATGACGATTTCAGAACCAGAACACTAACTCTTATGGCCAGATATTCTAATCCTGGTCTGTCAAATGTAGTAAACATCGTCCACTTCTAGTAGACGCTACTTGGTGTTTTGTAGTCAATTTTACCACTATGAAACAAAAAACATATGCATGTACCAATTTTATCCCATTAGGAAAAATCGTAAATAACTATGCGGGGTTATTTTCAGATGCTTTCAAAAAAATAAAGTACATTTGTTTTCTTTCTTCTAAGTGTCAAACGTTTGATCTTTACTTATAATAGTGACATGCATGGCACTATTGAAAAATCAAGAATCAATCGATGACACTTAGATCACAAAAGTATAAATCCTTTCTCTCAATATTTCATGTGTAAATTATAGAGTCAGAAAATTCATTCAATCGTTCATTCATACTTAACTATTACTGTGTATAATCTGCTATTATGTTAATTTAGAAAACAATTGGAAAGGAAACGGAAGTTAATATTGTGTTGACATGCTCCTGGAATACACACATTTCCTTTAAACAGAATATTGGATTACACTGTTCTATGAAATGTTGTCGTTTATGTAACACAGTCTGTACCTCACTTAAAATATTAGCACTGGTCGGTGGAGTTATTTCACAATGTTAATAAGTGCTGGTATTACTCAATATTAAGACGTTCTGGAAATAAGGTGGAGTTATTTCACTATGTTAATAAGTACTGGTACTGCTCAATATTAACACTTCTGGAAATAAGGTAAGATTTTGTGTTTGTGCAATGCTGCTCTTTCTGTACTTGTTTGTGAAAGTCTCTTCACTGTTTCGTGTCCTCTTCACTTGCACATTCTGACGTATTCATTTATTCCCACTTTCACAAATTGAAACTGTACTTTGGAAATATAAAAAGGACATAGTCCGTATCACAATGTGTAATATTTGACAGCGTTCTTTTATGCCTGGCTATTGTCTGCGCTGTACTGTGATATATGTCTGAACGCAGTTTGTAACTGTATTCAATCTTTGCGCTCAGGCGTAGTTGGACAGTTAGTAGACTGGTCGAGAGGAATTCTTGACAGGAGGTCTACGATCGTGTTCTCCGTGCCGCTGATATGGCGTACCTCAAAACTGTAGTTCTGGAGTAGTAACGCCTATCTGGCAATTCTGTGATTTTTTGGTGTTCACTGCATTCACGTTCATGTATATGCTTCTAACTCAATCCACTCGTTCACGTACAGGCTATGGAGATCCTGACAGACGTTAATGGTTGTCTTATGACATCCTCGTTTGGTAGGGACAGTCATGAGCCACAGGTGACACTAGACCGTCATCCAGCTACTGATGGCAAAACCATAATTAAACTAAATACATTTAGAGTCGGAACATGGAATGTTAGTACATTAAATGAGCTGGGAAAGGGTTAAAACAATGTTCTAAGAGAAATAGAAAGCATGAAAATTAATATACTAGGCATAAGTGAGATGAGATGGAAGGGATCTGGCAAAATTATAACCGACATACACACAATAATTTATTCTGGAGGGATACACATAAAAAAGGTGTAGGAATAATATTTGACGAAAAACCAGCCACATCAATTAATAGATACTCGTGTATTTCAGACAGAGTTATTATGGTCAAAATCAAAAATCAAAACCAATAGATAAACATATTATATAACTATATGCATTGACAACAAGCAGTAGTGATGAAGAAATACAACACTTTTAAGATGAAGTAGAAAGGGCGATAGCTCAAACTGAATCACAAGAAATCAAAATAATATTGGGAGATTATCATGCAAAAGTAGGAAAGGGAAAAATAGAGGATATAGTGGGGAATTATGGTTTAGGTACAAGAAATGAAAGAGGAGAGAAACTAATAGAATGGGCAAATATTAATGATATGATAATTGGAAACACATGGTTTAAACACCATAAAAGACATCTATACACACGGAACAGCCTTAATAAGAAAATACGCAACTAAATTGACTACGTAAGTATAAATAAAAGATTTAGAAATGCATTAATTAATGTAAAGACAATGCATGTTGCTGACTGTAATCGTGATCATGTACCACTATGTGGACAAATAAAAGTAAGATTAAAGAGAGGGGGGAAAATGGTTCAGAATTTTTGACTTAATACAGAGGTTCTAAAAATAGATTAAAAAAATTCAAGAGCAAAGAAATATTACCCGAAAGAAGCTATGGAAGAAATGGGTGAAAGAAGAAATATTAATGCTGATGGACAAAAGGAAACAGAATGAAAATGACAAACAAGAATACACTCAGATAAATACAGAAATAAGAGATAAATGAATTAATGCCCCCCCCCCTCCCCCCTTCCCCCACAAAAAAGTTGATTACGCAAGCAATGACAAACAACATTGAAATAAATTCCATCATAGGCACAAAATATATGCACAGACAAATCAGTGAGCCAACGGGAATAAAAATAAGATTACATACAGGGTGTTTGAAATCAACAACAGGGAAGATATTATTGGAGAAAGATGCTATAATGAAGTGGTGGAATGAGTATACAAAAGAATTATACGATGGAGAAATGGAAGAATTAAAAGAAGAAAGTAACTTAGAGGTCCACCTATTCTAAAAGAAGAAATCGTTGACGCTATGAAACATAAGAAGAAAGGAAACAGCTGTGCCAGATGAAATCACATTAGAATAATTAGAAGTATTGGGAGAATTTGGAGTAGATATATTAACCACGATGTTGAATGATATTTACAGCAGTGGACACTTACCGAACGATATGCTGAAATCTGTATTTATTGCTGTACCAAAATGACCAGGAGCAATTGAATGCGAAGATTTTTGTACAATTAACCACATAATCCATGTCACTAAGCTTATCCTCAGAATTATAATGAGAAGAACAAGAAAGAAAATAAAAATTGCAATTAGTGAAGAACAGTTGTGGAAGGAAAGGGTACAAACAATGCTATATATGTATTACAAACACTAATAGAAAGGTCAATAGAGACACAGAAAGACATACATTTGTGCTTCATAGATTATATTAAGGCATTTGATAAAGTAAAACATGATGAACTGATTAAAATGTTAGAAGATATAGACATTGATGAGAAAGACTTAAGAATAATAAAGAATATTTACTGTAACCAAGTAGCAGCAATTAAAATTGGAAATAAACAGGGCAGTTACGAACAGATAATGCTAGGAGTGTGTGTTTTGTCAACGGATCTCTTCTCGCTCTATAGAGAAATAGCAATGAGAGAGATCAAAGAGACGCCAGGAATAATAATCGGAGGTTATAATATAAACAATATACACTATGCAGATGACACAGTATTAGTGGCGGATAATGCAATAGACCTACAACAATTGTTGGATATTGTAGTAACAGAGCGTGCAAAGAAAGGACTCTCCATGAATATCAAGAAAACAGTAACAATGGTGATATCAAAGAAAATGGTGACACCAAAATATGGCATAGAAATAGAAGGGAAAATTCTTAACCAAGTGGATAATTTTAAATACCTAGGGGCATTTAATGTAATAAGTCAATATCACTGAAACAGGCTAATGAAACTAGAACATTATATACAACAATAAGAAACAGACAAATATCTCTCTTCGGTCAAGAAGAGAGGTATTGGAGAACATCGTGACAACTGGAAAGATCAAGGGGAAGAGAGGCAGAGGCAGACCAAGAAAAATGATGCTGGATGGATTGAGACGGTGGCATGGAGGAATATCAGCAGCAGAGTTGATCCAGAAAACCAAAGACATAGATCTGTGGAGAGTCATGAACGCCTACGCCAGCTGGCAGGGCACTTGATGATTATGACGGGCATTTATAACATTAGATGGAAGATGTACAACAGATATTAAGAGCAGAATAGGGCAGGCAAAAGCCGCATTTCAGAAAATGAAGAGTATCTTATGCAGTAAGTTATTATCAATGAATGTAATAAAGATAGTGCTGAAATGTTATATAGAACCAGTTTCGCTGTATGGTGAGACGCCATCTACATAGGTTGAACAGAGCGACAGTTACATAAAAGGGTGTTGGAACACATTCCGAACTGGGTGGACAAGATGCTACACACAGAAGATGGTAGCCTAGGCAGGCCGACACACCGGAACAGTCCTGCTTCATCGGTCCTGAGACACGTGCTCGAGAGTGGTCATGTGTTAGAGAGTGGTCATGTGGTTGAAAGAGACAGTGCCTTCCGTGTGTTGTTCAACACACAGAGTAGTCGGTTGTTAAGGTTTGCTGAAACAATAGTAATCAACCTGCGTAAGCCGGCCTTGTGCAGGCAGAAAGACATGTTAGTCAGTTTAAAATTACCATGGTAGACAATCGACATTCCATCCATCATGTGCCATGCCGGTAAGCGTGGGCGGTCATGTTCTGCCATCTCACTCGATCACCAGAGTCGTGGATCAGCTCCGTGTTTCTGTCTCGACCATGCCACAAGGCCAAGCCATCCAGGTACTTGCTTCTAGGTCTTCCCCTTGGTCTGTTCCCCTCGATCTTAACAGTTGTCACCAAATTCTCCAATCCATTTCTTCTCATAACATGCCCAAAAAATGTTGACTGTCTACGTCTAATTTCTCTAATCAATTTACGATCTTCATTTGTTTCTTGAAGGACTTGTTCATTGGTCTTTCTGGCTGTCCATGGTATTCTTTGCATTTTCCTCAGAAACCACATCTCTACAGCCATCAGATGTTTTTCAGCCTGACTGCTCATTGTCCACGCTTCTCATCCATATAAAAGTACAGGTTCAATGTAGCATCTCAACACTCTTTTTCTCGTTTCAATTGACATCTTTTTATTGGTCAATATGTTTTTCATCTTGCTAAAGGCTACTTTTGCCATGGCGATTCTTGTTCTAATCTCTTCAAGGCATCTCCCATCAGAAGATGAATCGACATTACTGTGCGAATATGTGTATATTTCAGATTGAAGGATTTATCTAGTTATTTCACTTTACGTTGTGTGATTTCTGCAGTATGTGCCTGACGAGATGCAGCGAAATATGCCAGGCAATAAATCGTGCAATCTACTGTTTGTGTCTTCGTTATTCACACATGATACTGCCTATGTGACAAATTTATTCGATGCTTAAATCTTGTAGAATAACAGCATTGTTCTGTTCTTGGTCGGCGTTATTCAAAGAAGCGTAATTCAATCAATTTTCGTTCCAAGTTAATGCAAAATTTCTGAGACATGTACACGACAGAAAGCATGAAAGTCTGGCGTAATACATTTACAAGTATAAAACAAAAAAGCACACAATTAAAGTTGCAGTATTTGTTCAATGGACATCCGGTGTAGCTAGTGACTAGACGCTAGGCTGCCAGCTCGGTAGTCATGGGTTTGAATCCGCCGCTCCCCGAATGTTTACATTATGGCTACCATAATCCGAAGTCAGCTTCCTCAATATGTTTATGATTTAATGCACTTTATTGCTACAGATGTTGAAATGAGTGATTGATAAGAACATTCTACTTGAAAGGGCGTTTTAGTTGTGAATTGTAATGTTCAATTTCAAATATGATGGCTTGTTTTTGCTACTAATATATATTCTTTAATGTTTGAGATCTTTCTTATTCATGTTTATTTTAAGCAAAATCTAAAACAAAATGTACGCATGTTACATTTAATCATATGCCTTTGAATAGTAACATACATGTGTTCCGGAACTTGGACCTGTTATGGGTCTGCAATGTAATAGAGCTATTAAATTGTATAGTCCTTAAAAAAAAAGTCGCTTAAAAGTCGACAGGGTCGACTTCATTGCACCGGGTTTTATCCCATATGGCTCGATCTCTTTCCGCAGCAAGGAAAGCGTCGCACAAAGCACGAACTCCGTAGCTTTAGCGATGACCCACAGGAGTCTCCGAAACATTTAACTCGTAAATCGAAGGACGCGGCCCGGAATCAATCCCACAACCTTCGAAGCACTAGTCAAACGGCTTGACCACTTCGCCACAGAGATTCCCAAATTGTATAGTCCTGAATGCAGAGCGGAAGAGGTTGCAGCCCTGCTAGTGACGAAGACCGCAGACATCGTCTCCTCGGCGGACCGAGCTGAAGACATTATCAGCATAACCCCCCCTTGAATAGTAAACAAGGTCTAAATATAGGTATTTCACTAAGTCAAAGCAGGTGGGACATAGCGGGATAAACATATCTTTAAGAAAAACAACACAACAGTCTCGGATGGGTTGGTCAGATATACACGTAACATCCCATCATTATTATTCCCCCATCATTCGCTTGAGACCAACATGACGATTTAATGGCTTGTAGCTTTGCCAACAACTTGGGTTTTACCGCTGAAACCAGTAAACCTGCGCCTCAAAGTTATATTTTAAATGTCTAAATAACTACAAATCCCATCTTCTCTCTGACAAAACCATTAGAACTCAGCCATCCCCAGGCGAAACAGTGGGCGGGTGTTTACAAGAGGTCTCACTATTTGTGCCATTAATTATGAATTCAAGCACTCACTCTCGTGTTGGGTTTCAAGTGCTGTCCAATTTCTGACTGGGCCATTTCCTTCTGTTCACAAGAAGAGTTGTTTTTGTTATATTAAGGTCATCAGGTAGGGTGACAAGCCATTTTTCAGATATAATTGCAGCTTGTGAAAGGGCAGGGTACTGCCACCAAGACTACTACTACTACTACTACTACTACTACTACTACTACTACTACTACTACTACTACTACTACTACTACTACTACTACTACTACTACTACTTCTGCTGCTGCTGCTGCTGCTGCTGCTGCTGCTGCTACTACTACTACTACTACTACTACTACTAAAAGTAGTAGCCACTACAAGGTGGCGTAAGGCCGCTAAAGTTGATGATGGTTATATTGTGAAGTAGAAATGTTTGCTGCACATGTGCGTGAACATTGTGACACAATTGCATGTGTATGTTATTAACGGTTAAAGATATACTAACTGTGGTGCATAACTTCCTGACATACCCTCATATTACAGTTTCATAATCGATCCATAAAAACGGCTTACAGAGCTGGGTCTGTGGATGGGTTGTGGGCATTGTAAGTAGTATTATATGATGCCTACTAGCCCCAAGGAGAAGGAGCTAAAGGAGCGCTCCTTCAGGAGCTGAAGGAGCCTGAAGGAGCGGGTCGTGAAGGAGCGCGAAGGCGTCTGAAGGAGCGGGTTATGTCTGCTCCTTCTGTGGTGTGATATTGACTCCTTCTAACACCTGCCTAGTTGTGTCTTTGGCTTGTTAACCTCGGTATTTTTTGGCGGGTAAATTTTTTTAAAAAGAAAAAAAGTCTGATCTAATGGGTGATGGGTCTCATCATGTGTGTATGTGGCCAGGGTGGAAGGAGCCGGCGTAAATAGTAAGCGCAAAGAAGGTGGTGCTGTCCCCCATGTAGTTGTCACTTGACCGGTCAGCACCCGAGTGACAACGAGTCCGATCATTGGTGTAACGAGTAGTGGGGTATCTACTGGTGCTAACAACGGACAACCGACTGTGTCTTTAAAATGTCAAAACTTAAAAAAACACACAGAGATGTACATGCACAATGTGGGACAAAAAATCAATACTGATTCTCGTAACAACTAATCCAGGGGCTTATCGTCGTCGTAATGAACTAGGTGGATTATTAATAATGCTATATATAAACCGGGCGGGGTGGTCGGGGCTAACGGGGGCGACGAACGCGGGGGCGACCACGACCGGGTGGTCGCGTGGGCGCGGGTTCGAACCCTCGAGCCGCTCCGGGTGTCATATGAAAATTGTAATAAGTAAAAATGTAAATAATTCGGATGTATGAGCTATAGTGGTTCGTAGTGGTTTATACATTATCATCATATAAATTACACCGCTTCAAATGAAAACCTTAGCAAAGAAAAGATGGCCGAAGTAAAGGTTGTGGTGGGCGTGGCTTAGTGTTATACATTTTTACGGAGTGGGTGAGTGAAAGTGTAGCTAGGTAAGTGCTTTCAAATACTTTCTCCATACGGTATCAGATCGTTAAAGAGAAACCTTAGAGAAACATGTCAAGATGGCCGTCGATGTCCTCCGTAGGTGCCGGGTTCGAATCCCAGTTGGGTGATCTAGTGGTAGAAGAAATATTGATAATGTTTTTGTTACTTAGTTGTGATGGCGATAGCTGGTGGTAGTAACAGGCTATGTGTAGCAAAGGAGAGGTGGTGTGTTGGTTGAAGTTTAGGTGGTACCCCAGACAAGATGACAGGGTCGAATCTCGGTACTGTGCCACTGGTAAGGGTAATAGGCGTCAGCGTGTGGGGTGTCTAGCTGGTCATACGGGTTATGATTAGGGACAGTCTGTCTCTCCGTGTCGCTGTGTCCACAAGTCCAAAGGAAAAACAGGCATCCGACTTCACAGCTTAACTTAACATAACAAATTGGAGAACATAAGATACCCATACACGTCGCCAGTTGTTACAAAACCAATAATAGCCAGTTGTATATATGACTAATCCTGGGGGGCATTATCGCCGTGGATAGAAAGGGGTTGGGAAAGCAATAATACTCGTCATATCTTCAGGGAGGGATTTATAACATATGTCGTCTAAGCCCAAGGTATATCTCCTGTAATATAAGGTGGTCGGAAAACCAATATCACTAGCCTCGATTCGTCTCATAATCGCGACCAGTGGCTTAAAGACTTAACCGTTATTGCAGACGCAGCTGTGGGCAGACTAATCTACCAGGTCACGTGGTCTAGGCCATATCGACAAAAACGGGGTATAAATGCTAAGGAATATTCACTGTACAAAGCAGTTTCTACCAGCCGATCAGAGCGAGGAAACCAGACAGGACAGCCTCTTGATACGAGTCCACAGCAGCAGATATCGTGTATAAAAGACGACCAGCCTATATCATATAGAACTACCGCTCTCTGACAACACCAAAAACAGAGCTCACCATGTGGCAAAGCATTAATGGTAAGTTGGACTTTGATAAATCTTTCACATTTTTGTTATGTTTAATCACATCGACACGTCGGTAACCCAACAATACTAGTATAATACAGGGGATATATAGACCTAGACGTATATAACAGCTGAGGAAACAACAATATAGATTCGTAACAGCTCATATTAGGCTGTGTCAAAACGATGTGAACATAGCGTTACGGTGGTACCTTAATATACACTAGTAGTATTGGGTAGTCGTATGGGAACTGGTGGGGGTCTACATGCCCATGTTCGCTATGACATTACGGTCTTTTAAAAATGAGGGGGTCATATCCGATCCAGAGCTAATAATGATATTAGGTGTTCCCTGTACAGATGGTATAGTACCTTATTTTTATCTATGTTTTACAGATACGGATGACCAGGAAGTCCTAATTCGGAAACTGTGGGGTCTATTAAGAGCGGAACCACACAGCGATTGCCTGGACTGCGCTATTCGCAATATGCAGCAAGCCCAGCCACTCATGGATTCGCTTATGGAGTCTTGGGTTAAAAGAGATAGTTTTTATGATCTAGTAAAGTGTCGACTGCAGTCTGTACTACAAGAACACTTTACCAAGGAGGACATAATCACGCTAAGTCTCAGTAGACTTGAGGCATGTCTCCACGAATATAACGACGAACACGCAACTCCCGAGCCCTCGCCAACCAACAACGAACGTCCATCGCCACCAACATCACCGACCTCATTAACGTTCAGTCAATCCACACTGGTGGATGGGTGGTAAGCGGCTACATTTAGGTCGTCAATAACGGAACAAAGCTCAATATAAATATACGTCGTTGTAGTGTTCTGTCTTCTCACGGTGTGTTTCATAGGGGTGGATACAGAGTGGTATATCACTCGAATGATCGTTTACTGACACAAACACCCCACATTCATCAGGGCTCTCACTAGTGGTAAATCGATGTCTCCTAGTGTGAAAAGCGTGAATATCAGCGCACAAGCTATCACAGTGTTGTGACCAAGTGCAACTGTTATTATTCGTGAAGAACACAGACTAAGCAAGTGTTATAAGTTCGGTGACATTGGTATCATTTCCACATTTGGTCAACAAGAAAAAAGATGTCTACGCCACCAACAGACTCTCATCAGGTTGCCCTAAGACCGGTTGTCACTAAAAATTATACACTGAACCAAGAAAGAATAGTTAGGAACAAAATCAACAGAGATGCAACCAGGCTGGTGTACTCGTTAAACGTACATAACTCCGGTCAATGTGGTGCTATAACATTTGACAGTACAAGTCACTATGAGTCGTTTTGAACCCGTATGTTTAGCTATTACAAGAGGCAACGCATTGAAACCAAACAAGACCTGAATGGGATACATGTTGAAGAACTGTTGTCAACACCGTTGGCTAAACTCCATATGCAACACAGGACATATGAAACGTTTTCGCTCAAGGAAAGATTGACAATATTAATTCTTGGTTAGAAATAGACGTGATCGGTCTTGAAGGACTGCGATACAGACGCGTAGTACACACAAACAACCTGCCCAAGTCAAAGATATGATCGGTCAGTAGATCAGTAAACATACTTGAACATTAAAATATCTTGGACACTGAAAAATTGTTGTGCTTTGCTGTTTTCACAGGTGAGGTAAACTGATCAACTAGGTGAAATATAAAGACGCTGCATTCTCACAGACCGTGTACCAAAGCTACTGCTATCAACCAACTAGTATCAAGACATCGTATTGGCACCCAGAAGCATTATGCCCACTCCTAAGAAAGAAGGCCACCTGGTGTATCATCTGTGGGAAAGTATTTACTGAAAAATACAATCTCACACGCCACACTAATACAGTTCACAATTCCACAACCCACAAATGCCACAGCTGTGGGCGTTTGTATCAACGAAAAGACAATTTACATCGGCATATAAGAATACAACATCAGAAGCCCTTAGACACCTCTCAAGCAGGGAAAAACACTTACTGCTCACATCAGTAACAGAGGAAACGGATGTCCAACAAAAAGATAGAGCCAAATTGACAGCCCTTAGAAATTACTGCAAGGCGCTGTCGATCATGTTACCCAACCAGGTATTCGTATTAGAAAAAAGAGAAGACCAACAACAATGGGTGCTCATGGACACGTATGATATTAGCGACTGACTACTCAGACAAGTGTATACGACTGGGTGATTGAAAATTAAAAGAGAAAACAAATGAAAATCTCTGTCTTTGTTATTTGATTTGTATCATTTTTGTAAACACTTGTCCTTTTGTACTTGTGACATTCTTCTGGTGTACTTGGCTCGTTTGCAGATATTTGTGTATTTGTACTTTTGTGGTATTGTACTTGTGTATGTGATTCTGTCTCGCTATACCAAAGTGTATTTATTCCTGTCTCTCTGTTCCAATGTGTACTGGTGGTCCACTGTGTGCATGTCTCGTTTATTATTGTTTGTGTGCATCAATTGTTCCACAACCAACATTTCACATCCAGACAAAAGTACAGGTTCTATGTACCACTCCAACAGTCAAATAAGAAAAAACTGTTAGCCAAACTGACAAAACTGTTGGCCAAAATAAGAAACGGCTCGACCAACTTTATAAAAGGTAGGAAAATTGTTACCCAAACTGACAAAACAGTTGGCCAAGTCAAGAAATATCTCAACCATACTTATGAAAAGGAGGAAAATGTGTTAACCTAATGAGAAAAATATTGCCCAAGTGAAGAAATATCTCAATCATACTTATAAACATTAGGAAAATGTGTTAACCTAATGAGAAAAATATCGCCCAAGTGAAGAAAAATTTACACAAAACGTATTAAACTTAGGAAAATGTGGTAACCTAATGGGAAAAATATCGCAAAAGTGAAGAAAAAATTACACAAAACTTATAAAACTTAGGAAAATGTGTTAACCTAAGGAGAAAAATATTGACCAAGTAAAGAAAAAAGTTACACAAAAATTATAAAACTTAGGAAAATGTGTTAACCTAATGAGAAAAATATTGACCAAGTAAAGAAAAACATACACCAAACTTCTGAAAAGTAAGAAAAATTTGTTAATCAAATGGGGAAAATATTGGCCAAGTGGAGAAATATCTCAACCATACTTATGAAAAGGAGGAAAATGTGTTAACCTAATGAGAAAAATATCGACCAATTGAAGAAAAAAGTTACACAAAAATTATAAAACTTAGGGAAATGTGTTAACCTAAGGAGAAAATATCGCCCAAGTGAAGAAAAAAGTTACACAAAACTTATAAAACTTAGGAAAATGTGTTAACCTAATGAGAAAAATATCGCCCAATTGAAGAAAAAAGTTACACAAAACTTACAAAACTTAGGAAAATGTGTTAACCTAATGAGAAAAATATTGACCAAGTAAAGAAAAACGTACACCAAACTTCTGAAAAGTAAGAAAATTTGTTAACCAAAAGGGAAAAATATATGGGCTAAACTATGAAATATGTTGACCGAACTAAGAAAGTGTGTTAACCAAAGGGGGGAAAATGTTGGTCAAAACATGAAACATCTCGACCAAGCTTATAAATATCTCGTGTAAACTTATTAAAAAAAAAAAAAAAGTAGGAACAAATATTGCTTCTGTAGTTATGTCAAACGTGTCTTGAACTTTTATCTGAACAGACATTTCACAAGACATAATCATCAACGTCAACACTTTCCCTCTTTTACATTACCGAAAGTTTCAACCTAGCAGTCCAGAGTATCCACTAAAGAAGCACTTATGCATACTAATCACCCAGCTCTTCACACTCTTGGTTTTTTTCTTTTCTAACGCAAAGTGTCTCTGTCTTTCGTAGATAACTTCACAACTTTTCTATGTAGCACCACTAACAACGCCAAACCTTCGTTTCACATGAGCTCTAATGAAACAGTCATAACAACATTTAGGGCAATCTGTGGCTCCACCTGGGATAGTTTCAATATCATCTGAGTATTCGTCAGCAAAGATCCACTTCCCATGGCTGATATCTTCAACTTTCTATACCACAATGTCTGCTACACTAACCTTCCATTGGTCCATCTTTCAACAATACAAAGAGTGTTCTCGAAGTCTAGCTAACATAACATTGCTTACTTTGTCCACCTCTATCACACTTTGTCATTCACAGCTGCAATAGTGACAAGTCTGCAACCAACACTATCTGTTATGAAATCAACCTTTCTTAAAACCACGCCTGCCTTAATTAACCCTTGAATACCCTCTACCACATCTTCTAACCGACTTTCAACGTTTCATACCAAATAATATTAACACTGTCTTTTATTACAGAGCAGCCGATTTTCTGCTGACTGGGCAAATTTTCCAACCCAATGGAGATAAATCATGTGTCCCCCCTAACATACTAGGCGCTATTCTAGACAACGAATATGGTCATCAACCATCACCCCTAAGAAGAACTTGAAAACAACACAAGAGATTGTGTTCCTGAGACGAAATCCTTGGACTACCAGAGTACCTAACTCTGATCGCCTAAAAGAACCTAAGAAACATAGAGCATTATATACATCAAATACATCAAACACAACAAACGTTTTCTTAATCTAACCCTAACTATACATCATCTAACCCTAACCCTAACCCTAACTATACATCAATCACAACAAACTCTTTCTTAAGAGACATAGATACAAACCAGTTAAAATTTAATTAAAATTTAAAACTAATAAACCGCAATTTTATTGCGCAAGAGGTAAGATCGATATACGTCCTATTCTTAGCTTATACCTATACTTAGGCTATATCTGTATATTAAGTGAAGCGCGCAATAAAATTGCGGTTTATTAGTTTTAAATTTTAATTAAATTTTAACTGGTTTGTATCTATGTCTCTTAAGAAAGAGTTTGTTGTGATTGATGTATAGTTAGGGTTAGGGTTAGGGTTAGATGATGTATAGTTAGGGTTAGATTAAGAAAACGTTTGTTGTGTTTGATGTATTTGATGTATATAATGCTCTATGTTTCTTAGGTTCTTTTAGGCGATCAGAGTTAGGTACTCTGGTAGTCCAAGGATTTCGTCTCAGGAACACAATCTCTTGTGTTGTTTTCAAGTTCTTCTTAGGGGTGATGGTTGATGGCCATATTCGTTGTCTAGAATAGCGCCTAGTATGTTAGGGGGGACACATGATTTATCTCCATTGGGTTGGAAAATTTGCCCAGTCAGCAGAAAATCGGCTGCTCTGTAATAAAAGACAGTGTTAATATTATTTGGTATGAAACGTTGAAAGTCGGTTAGAAGATGTGGTAGAGGGTATTCAAGGGTTAATTAAGGCAGGCGTGGTTTTAAGAAAGGTTGATTTCATAACAGATAGTGTTGGTTGCAGACTTGTCACTATTGCAGCTGTGAATGACAAAGTGTGATAGAGGTGGACAAAGTAAGCAATGTTATGTTAGCTAGACTTCGAGAACACTCTTTGTATTGTTGAAAGATGGACCAATGGAAGGTTAGTGTAGCAGACATTGTGGTATAGAAAGTTGAAGATATCAGCCATGGGAAGTGGATCTTTGCTGACGAATACTCAGATGATATTGAAACTATCCCAGGTGGAGCCACAGATTGCCCTAAATGTTGTTATGACTGTTTCATTAGAGCTCATGTGAAACGAAGGTTTGGCGTTGTTAGTGGTGCTACATAGAAAAGTTGTGAAGTTATCTACGAAAGACAGAGACACTTTGCGTTAGAAAAGAAAAAAACCAAGAGTGTGAAGAGCTGGGTGATTAGTATGCATAAGTGCTTCTTTAGTGGATACTCTGGACTGCTAGGTTGAAACTTTCGGTAATGTAAAAGAGGGAAAGTGTTGACGTTGATGATTATGTCTTGTGAAATGTCTGTTCAGATAAAAGTTCAAGACACGTTTGACATAACTACAGAAGCAATATTTGTTCCTACTTTTTTTTTTTTTTTAATAAGTTTACACGAGATATTTATAAGCTTGGTCGAGATGTTTCATGTTTTGACCAACATTTTCCCCCCTTTGGTTAACACACTTTCTTAG
This sequence comes from Cepaea nemoralis, assembly GCA_014155875.1. Taxonomy (NCBI): domain Eukaryota; kingdom Metazoa; phylum Mollusca; class Gastropoda; order Stylommatophora; family Helicidae; genus Cepaea; species Cepaea nemoralis. Next base: position 24,006 of record JACEFZ010014423.1, read on the forward strand.
TTCGGTCAACATATTTCATAGTTTAGCCCATATATTTTTCCCTTTTGGTTAACAAATTTTCTTACTTTTCAGAAGTTTGGTGTACGTTTTTCTTTACTTGGTCAATATTTTTCTCATTAGGTTAACACATTTTCCTAAGTTTTGTAAGTTTTGTGTAACTTTTTTCTTCAATTGGGCGATATTTTTCTCATTAGGTTAACACATTTTCCTAAGTTTTATAAGTTTTGTGTAACTTTTTTCTTCACTTGGGCGATATTTTCTCCTTAGGTTAACACATTTCCCTAAGTTTTATAATTTTTGTGTAACTTTTTTCTTCAATTGGTCGATATTTTTCTCATTAGGTTAACACATTTTCCTCCTTTTCATAAGTATGGTTGAGATATTTCTCCACTTGGCCAATATTTTCCCCATTTGATTAACAAATTTTTCTTACTTTTCAGAAGTTTGGTGTATGTTTTTCTTTACTTGGTCAATATTTTTCTCATTAGGTTAACACATTTTCCTAAGTTTTATAATTTTTGTGTAACTTTTTTCTTTACTTGGTCAATATTTTTCTCCTTAGGTTAACACATTTTCCTAAGTTTTATAAGTTTTGTGTAATTTTTTCTTCACTTTTGCGATATTTTTCCCATTAGGTTACCACATTTTCCTAAGTTTAATACGTTTTGTGTAAATTTTTCTTCACTTGGGCGATATTTTTCTCATTAGGTTAACACATTTTCCTAATGTTTATAAGTATGATTGAGATATTTCTTCACTTGGGCAATATTTTTCTCATTAGGTTAACACATTTTCCTCCTTTTCATAAGTATGGTTGAGATATTTCTTGACTTGGCCAACTGTTTTGTCAGTTTGGGTAACAATTTTCCTACCTTTTATAAAGTTGGTCGAGCCGTTTCTTATTTTGGCCAACAGTTTTGTCAGTTTGGCTAACAGTTTTTTCTTATTTGACTGTTGGAGTGGTACATAGAACCTGTACTTTTGTCTGGATGTGAAATGTTGGTTGTGGAACAATTGATGCACACAAACAATAATAAACGAGACATGCACACAGTGGACCACCAGTACACATTGGAACAGAGAGACAGGAATAAATACACTTTGGTATAGCGAGACAGAATCACATACACAAGTACAATACCACAAAAGTACAAATACACAAATATCTGCAAACGAGCCAAGTACACCAGAAGAATGTCACAAGTACAAAAGGACAAGTGTTTACAAAAATGATACAAATCAAATAACAAAGACAGAGATTTTCATTTGTTTTCTCTTTTAATTTTCAATCACCCAGTCGTATACACTTGTCTGAGTAGTCAGTCGCTAATATCATACGTGTCCATGAGCACCCATTGTTGTTGGTCTTCTCTTTTTTCTAATACGAATACCTGGTTGGGTAACATGATCGACAGCGCCTTGCAGTAATTTTTAAGGGCTGTCAATTTGGCTCTATCTTTTTGTTGGACATCCGTTTCCTCTGTTACTGTGTGAGCAGTAATGTTTTTCCCTGCTTGAGAGGTGTCTAAGGGCTTCTGATGTTGTATTCTTATATGCCGATGTAAATTGTCTTTTCGTTGATACAAACGCCCACAGCTGTGGCATTTGTGGGTTGTGGAATTGTGAACTGTATTAGTGTGGCGTGTGAGATTGTATTTTTCAGTAAATACTTTCCCACAGATGATACACCAGTGGCCTTCTTTCTTAGGAGTGGGCATAATGCTTCTGGGTGCCAATACGATGTCTTGATACTAGTTGGTTGATAGCAGTAGTTTGGTACACGGTCTGTGAGAATGCAGCGTCTTTATATTTCACCTAGTTGATCAGTTTACCTCACCTGTGAAAACAGCAAACACAACAATTTTTAGTGTCCAAGAATATTTTAATGTTCAAGTTGTTTACTGATCTACTGACCGATCATATCTTTGACTTGGGCAGGTTGTTTGTGTGTCTACACGTCTGTATCGCGTCCTTCAAGACCGATCACGTCTATTTTTAACCAAGAATTAATATTATCAATCTTTCCTTGAGCGAAAAAGTTTCATATGTCCTGTGTTGCATATGGAGTTTAGCCAACGGTGTTGACAACAGTTCTTCAACATGTATCCCATTCAGGTCTTGTTTGGTTTCAATGTGTTGCCTCTTGTAATAACTAAACATACGGGTTCGAAACGACTGATAGTGACTTGTACTATCGAAAGTTATAGTAACACATTGACCTGAGTTAGTCCGTTTAACGAGTAAACCAGTCGGGTGTGCATCTCTGTTGCTTTTGTTCCTAACTATTCTTTCTTGGTTCAGTGTATAATTTTTAGTGACAACCGGTCTTAGGGCAACCTGATGAGAGTCTGTTGGTGGCGTAGACATCTTTTTTCTTGTTGACCAAATGTGGAATTGATACCAATGGCACCGAACTTATAACGCTTGCTTAGTCTGTGTTCTTCACGAATAATAACAGTTGCACTTGGTCACAACACTGTGATAGCTTATGCGCTGATATTCACGCTTTTCACACTAGGAGACATCGATTTACCACTAGTGAGAGCCCTGATGAATGTGGGGTGTTTGTGTCAGTAAACGATCATTCGAGTGATATACCACTCTGTATCCACCCCTATGAAACACACCGTGAGAAGACAGAACACTACAACGACGTATATTTATATTGAGCTTTGTTCCGTTATTGACGACCTAAATGTAGCCGCTTACCACCCATCCACCAGTGTGGATTGACTGAACGTTAATGAGGTCGGTGATGTTGGTGGCGATGGACGTTCGTTGTTGGTTGGCGAGGGCTCGGGAGTTGCGTGTTCGTCGTTATATTCGTGGAGACATGCCTCAAGTCTACTGAGACTTAGCGTGATTATGTCCTCCTTGGTAAAGTGTTCTTGTAGTACAGACTGCAGTCGACACTTTACTAGATCATAAAAACTATCTCTTTTAACCCAAGACTGCATAAGCGAATCCATGAGTGGCTGGGCTTGCTGCATATTGCGAATAGCGCAGTCCAGGCAATCGCTGTGTGGTTCCGCTCTTAATAGACCCCACAGTTTCCGAATTAGGACTTCCTGGTCATCCGTATCTGTAAAACATAGATAAAAATAAGGTACTATACCATCTGTACAGAGAACACCTAATATCATTATTAGCTCTGGATCGGATATGACCCCCTCATTTTTAAAAGACCGTAATGTCATAGCGAACATGGGCATGTAGACCCCCACCAGTTCCCATACGACTACCCAATACTACTAGTGTATATTAAGGTACCACCGTAACGCTATGTTCACATCGTTTTGACACAGCCTAATATGAGCTGTTACGAATCTATATTGTTGTTTCCTCAGCTGTTATATACGTCTAGGTCTATATATCCCCTGTATTATACTAGTATTGTTGGGTTACCGACGTGTCGATGTGATTAAACATAACAAAAATGTGAAAGATTTATCAAAGTCCAACTTACCATTAATGCTTTGCCACATGGTGAGCTCTGTTTTTGGTGTTGTCAGAGAGCGGTAGTTCTATATGATATAGGCTGGTCGTCTTTTATACACGATATCTGCTGCTGTGGACTCGTATCAAGAGGCTGTCCTGTCTGGTTTCCTCGCTCTGATCGGCTGGTAGAAACTGCTTTGTACAGTGAATATTCCTTAGCATTTATACCCCGTTTTTGTCGATATGGCCTAGACCACGTGACCTGGTAGATTAGTCTGCACACAGCTGCGTCTGCAATAACGGTTAAGTCTTTAAGCCACTGGTCGCGATTATGAGACGAATCGAGGCTAGTGATATTGGTTTTCCGACCACCTTATATTACAAGAGATATACCTTGGGCTTAGACGACATATGTTATAAATCCCTCCCTGAAGATATGACGAGTATTATTGCTTTCCCAACTCCTTTCTATCCACGGCGATATGCCCCCCAGGATTAGTCATATATACAACTGGTTATTATTGGTTTTGTAACAGCTGGCGATGTGTATGGGTATCTTATGTTCTCCAATTTGTTATGTTAAGTTAAGCTGTGAAGTCGGATGCCTGTTTTTCCCTCGGACTTGTGGACACAGCGACACGGAGAGACAGACTGTCCCTAATCATAACCCGTATGACCAGCTAGACACCCCACACGCTGACGCCTATTACCCTTACCTGTAGCACAGCACCGAGATTCGACCCTGTCATCTCGTCTGGGGCACCACCTAAACTTCAACCAACACACCACCTCTCCTTTGCTACACATAGCCTGGTTAATACCACCCGCTATCGCCATCACAACTAAGTAACAAAAACATTATCAATATTTCTTATACCACTAGATCACCCAACTGGGATTCGAACCCGGCACCTACGGAGGACATCGACGGCCATCTTTACTTGTTTCTCTAAGGTTTCTCTTTACCGATCTGATACCGTATGGAGAAAGTATTTGAAAGCACTTACCTAGCTACACTTTCACTCACCCACTCCGTAAAAATGTATAACACTAAGCCACGCCCACCACAACCTTTACTTCGGCCATCTTTTCTTTGCTAAGGTTTTCATTTGAAGCGGTGTAATTTATATGATGATAATGTATAAACCACTACGAACCACTATAGCTCATACATCCGAATTATTTACATTTTTATTTATTACAATTTTCATATGACAAACGGAGCGGCTCGAGGGTTCGAACCCGCACCCACGCGACCACCCGGTCGTGGTCGCCCCCGCGTTCGTCGCGCGCGCTAGCCCCGACCACCCCGCCCGGTTTATATATAGCATTATTAATATCCCACCTAGTTCATTACGACGACGATAAGCCCCTGGATTAGTTGTTACGAGAATCAGTATTGATTTTTTGTCCCACATTGTGCATGTACATCTCTGTGTGTTTTTAAGTTTTGACATTTTAAAGACACAGTCGGTTGTCCGTTGTTAGCACCAGTAGATACCCCATTACTCGTTACACCGATGATCGGACTCGTTGTCACTCGGGTGCTGACCGGTCAGGTGACAACTACATGGGGGACACCACCACCTTCTTTGCGCTTACTATTTACGCCGGCTCCTTCCACCCTGGCCACATACACACATGATGAGACCCATCACCCATTAGATCAGACTTTTTTTCTTTTTAAAAAAATTTACCCGCCAAAAAATACCGAGGTTAACAAGCCAAAGACACAACTAGGCAGGTGTTAGAAGGAGTCAATATCACACCACAGAAGGAGCAGACATAACCCGCTCCTTCAGACGCCTTCGCGCTCCTTCACGACCCGCTCCTTCAGGCTCCTTCAGCTCCTGAAGGAGCGCTCCTTTAGCTCCTTCTCCTTGGGGCTAGTAGGCATCATATAATACTACTATTGTATGTCGTAGCAAATAGGTATATAAGAATAGCTGTTTTTTATTTTTAAGTAGAGAGACTTGAACGATGATACACACCATAAATTATATAACAACTAATCTAGCTGGGAAACACAAACAACAACAAAGATACACGAACAAACTAGTGGGATTAACCAAAAGCATAACTTTGAGAAATGCACACAGGGTAAGGCATGACTTACAATTTAAAGGAGGAAAAACAGCAAAATAAGCAATTAAGAGATATTAATCACGCAATAATACTCCAATTATAACCTTATTAAAGATGAACAGTTCGGGGGCCGTTTCCCTTTTGTTTTAAAAACCTCTGGGGAAAATTAAGCTAATAATGACAGTTTGAATAAAGAAGACACATACAATAAATTGCACGATTCGTGCCTGGTATATATATCTACATCTCGTCAGGTTAAAAAGAAAATGGTGACACAAAAATGTGACATAGAAAAAGCAGGACAAATTCTTAACCAAGTGGATAATATTAAATATCTAGGGGCATTTATAACATCAGATGAAAGATATTGAACAGAGATTAAGAGCAGGATAGGGCAAGCAAAAGCCGCATTTCAGAAAATGAAGTGTATCTTATGCAATAAGTCACTATGACTGAATGTAAGAAAGAGAGTGCTGACATCCTATATAGAACCAGTTTTGCTGTATGGCAGTGAATCTTGGAATGTAAATGAACAAATTAAGAAGAAATTAGGAGCAACAGAGACGTGGTTCCTCAGACGAATGTTGCGAAGTCCTTGGACTGCCAGAGTAACTAACGACGACAGTCTGAAACAGGCTAATGTAACTAGAGCTTGCTTGCTTGCTTGTGTTCGTCAGCTTGAGCTCCAACGCGAAGTCCTGTATGTCGGATGAAGGCATCCTGTTGTCCAACATCAGTGTGATGTCATACAGGACCTGAGGTTTGCGTGAGTGCATTAAATACAACAATAATAAAGAGACAAACAGCTTTCTTCGGTCATGTGATGAGAATAGAGGCATTGAGCACATCGTGACAACAGGAACGATCGAGGGGAAGCGAGGCAGAGGCAGACCAAGAGAAATGATTCTGGATGGATTTGAGACGGTGGCACGGAGGAATATAATCAGCAGAGTTGATCTAGAACACCAAATACCGAGATATGTGGAGAGCTATGAACACCTACCCCAGCCTGCAGGGCACTTTGTGTTGATGATGATGATGATATTTCGCTGCATCTCGTCAGGTACATACTGCATAAATCACACAACATAAACTAAGATTGTTAGATAAATCCTACAAGCTAAAATGTACTCATATTCACATAGTAATATAAAGTGTCTACCATAGTACTTTAAAACTATCATGTCTTTCTGTTTGCACAAAGCTGGCTAATGCAGATTAATGGTGATCGCTTCTGAGTTTCAGTGATTATAACGACGTTTCGTTATTATCACCACCATAGTTAGTGCACATATCATTGCGCTTTAATATTCGTCCACTATGGCCATCCTTTCACTGGCACCCACTCATGCATTGTACGGACATTCGCCGGGGCAATCCTTCTTGTTTTCACTCTTGGACCACCATCACATCTCCGTAGCTTCCAGTTTCCCGCCTTTCCTTCCCCTCTTTTTCATGTACCATTTTCACTCATTTACTTGGGATCTTAACTGACCCATTACCATCCCCTAACCCCGTCCCCATGACCCGCAGATTCCCACGGTTGTCTTTATAAGAGTTCCTCCCCCCCCACCCCCTCATATCCTATTACATGGCATCGCTGTCAACACCAGCATTTTACAGTTTTTACAGCTGTTGTTGATTTCTTGGCAAGATTAAGCTCAGTAGTTGTTTATAAGAGTATAAAGGTGAAATTCATGTTAGGATCACAGCCTGCGATTCTGAGATATTAGCAAAAAATGTTTTGACATTTTCATTTTCTCTTCAAAGTTCTCAGTTTTATATCTTTTTATTCTTCTCATCCCATTCTTATGACTCAATGTAGTCACTGGTGGGTCGTCTTTTCCGTGATTATATGTTGTGTTTTTGTGTGTATTTATTTGCTGATGAAGGCTAGTCGCCTCAACACTCTTGTATTGTTCGTAATTCGGTTCTGTAAAGCTGCTTTAGTTTGTGTTATTTTATATTGTTTATATTTTCCACTAATTTTATTCATATTGTAATCTGGATGTGAACGTCAAGTGAAAACCACCATAATAGCTACATAAGAATAGGTTTA